>QZGG01002440.1:0-37570 GCA_006409495.1 Sedum album
TAACACCAATACGAATAATTTTGTCCATTCAACTGGACACTAATAGCCTGTAACGAATCATCATTCCTACCAGCCATGTCGAACAATCAGATCTCAAAATCCAAAAACAGATGCGAAAATTTTAACAATCGAATCGAACTTCAAAACAAATTTCAAACAAAATCAAACTCAAACCACAAACAAGCTTCCACCGACACCCGAGCTTCCACAAGTAGCCCAAAACCCTTCCGAATACTTTAATGCCCAAGCTCACGCCACCAATCTCGGCCAAAACAATCCACAATTACAAATCAAAATTGACGAAAATTCAAAAGGCCATGGCGATCCCACTTCGATCAATTACCCTGGATCGAGATACGGCGTCTGATACCATGTAGAAATCAAGCAAGACAAAACAATGCAAAGCGGCTAGGGTTTCATATAATGCAAATTAGGTTCATACGTAATACATAACTAGGTATATATAGGAAACTAAATGGGCCAATAATGGGCCTAACATATATTGCTAATAAACTGAACAAGGGTCAAGCCTCTCTTCTGTTCATATTTGTCCAAATCATATATATGAAGATGTTAATTTTATATCTCTGTTTATTTGAGGCAGTTACATTTACATCTTTGTGGGTTTGAGTCACTTGACATTGATTTTCAAATTAAAATGGGTGCTAGAAAAGGAACATCAATAAGGTAACCTAGCTTGAGCCCTAAGCTTTCTCTTCTGTAAAAACCTCTTCAACGACCCCTTCATTGATACTCCATTAACGGGGCTGCACAGCCGTTGTTTGAACAAAGCGGCCAAAGACACCCTCTTGTCCTCCTCATTACGCATTCTTTGTTCCGTCTCAAGACTAGCCAAAACCAAAATGGCTCTAGCCTGAACTTCTGTAACATCATAAGAACCAATATTTCCATCATAAAACATCATCACCTGATGACCCATTTGCATCGAGTCACTGGAACTCTCTCCAGACCCCTCCTCCATCGAATCATCGACCGAACTCAAATCACTCATCTTCTTCATCAAAGACTCAATCTTAACCTTAGAGTAGCTCTTCTTCTGCTCCATATCAATCAAAAAACACAAAATCTATTACAACAACTAATGATTAAAACAAAAGAATGTGTTTTTCTATAGAATCAGTACAATTGGAACGTTGCACCTTTATATTTTTAAGGTAGACACGTAATGTACGCAGCAAAATATGTATGCGATCTGTTTCTAATAACGGCTTCAACACTAGTGTTTTATTTATGGCACGTGGAAAACGGTTTACATTTTTTTAAAACAATATATTTTTCTTCCATAAACAAAAACTGCACGTTCAAATAAATCAATTGTCGACACAAAATTTCTTATGCGCCAACATATTACTACTTTTGCCATGTTTATAGTCACGTCTTTTTTGCTTTATGCGTTGTCCGTGGCACGTGAATAATACGTTTTTGAAGTTTTATTTTTTAGGTTTTATTATTAATTTTGTAAGTCATTATTAAAACATGATGTATTAGCATTAAGTCTGTATTATATATTGCATGAGAGGTGTGCAGTTTATGTTTTATTAAGGTTTTCTAAAACATAAATTTAGTAGAGCATTCTAATCTTTGATTATGATGACAAATTGTAAGCACATACTGAATTAATCTTCGGTTCGATTTAAAAGGTGTCGAATAGGTAATGATTCAAGATCCAATATATATTTAAAATTACCACTCAACTAGTCGGTGTGGGACAATTTATCAGCTGACTTCTTTTATTTTTGAACATTTGATAGTTTGATTGGACTGTTTTGTAAATTTAACTCATTAGGCAATCTGATTTAAAATGTGTTTTAACATTAACTCATTTTTCTATTAACATTTGACTCTGTTAATAATAGCAAACGATTATAAAAGGCGAAACTTAATTTTGTAATATAAATATTTCAATAGAAAATTGAGTATGTATTTTTAATTATTTTCTAAATATATTACGAGAGATGTGCAGTTTATGTTTTTATTTAATTTTTCTAAAAAAAATTAATGTGCTTGATTATTTCAAATGGTCCCGTAGTACGTGTATTGGACCCATAGTTTGGAAGAAAAAACTAATTAATTATCCTATTAAATAAACCCTAATAAAATTTGTTTGACTTGATTGTTTCCCTAAATCTTACTTATTGAGATCTGGTTTGTAATGTGCTGTAATTTTAGTCACTTAATGGGTTTTCATTATATCAACGTTGACCACAGTTTTTCATTCAATTAACATTTACTGAGGTCCGAGAAAAATGAGGCGATGAATGAATTCCAATCTCACACAACGCAGCTATTTGATGCTAGCAGCAAATTGATGTCATTTTAATGTTTTTTTACGATAACTTGTACTATTGTTTTGTCTGAAATCAAAACAATGTAATTTTAATTCGCAATAAATTAATACTTATGCACTCTATTTGAATATAATATGAAGAATTGACATGAAAAATCGAGCTTACAAATTCTTTAAACAAATTGAACATATTTTCAGGAAAACAAAATCACAGACACAGAGACAAGGCCCAAATGTTTTTTTGGAACGAGCTTTAAAGCCCGACAAAAGCGGAAGTGTACAACGATCTTTTTGCATCTCCACCAAAACTGCTTGGTATATCAGTATATGTGTTCTGTAATCCATGCTTGGTCAGTTAGAGCTGAATACCAAATCAACTAATGATCACACTTTGTGAAAACTGAAAAGGGTGTTTAGCAGCTTAAACATTATTCTATTTGAAGTTGTGTTTTATCTACAACTACAATCATAGACTGCAACTTGAGTCGCAAATCTGATTTTGCACATACTGTCAATGGCAACTGGAATTGGATGAAAATGGAATGTTATAACATCAAGGGACAACGGATAATATGCAATGATGCTAGTGTTGCGTTTTGTTTAAGATACCAGAGCATGCCCAAACTGTATGTTCCAATATTGTCTTAGGTGATGTATATTTATCTTTGTTGATGCATGTGGCCTGCTCAACGCCGATCCTCAACTTGCCGTTGTGGACAGGTAACCTGCATTCAATTTGTCCCAGATAAAATCAACATTATATTGATGACAACTTACTTTTTAATATTATCAACTCCAAGCACAGCCACGGCAACTTTAAGAATAATAAGAGCCACAGTAGAGCCAAGAGACTACAGAAAGATCATAAATTATGTATATGTTTGTTTGCATAGATCGGATGATTTGCCACCTCTTCATTTCTTACGATCTTTGCGACCCCTGTAAAGATTAGGACTATAATTTGTGTATATCATTCTTTTTATTGTTTGCGCATTAATGCATTTTGTTATTTTGTCGTTGCGGAGAACGAAGCTCTATATTTTGTAAAATGTGTTCGGTCAAAAATTGGTTCGGACTACAACAGATCATAACGTTGAATTTACGTATGCATGCAAGCGTGGCCTAACGCTGGTTTGGACTGACCGTCTCACCTTCGCAAAGGCCATATGTGAAAAGTCATGCTATTAGATTTGCTGCTTTCAACCAGAAACCAACTGTGATGATCCTACGTCGATATAGGATCTGTTTATTATTATTACACGGATCCTCGCATCTATAAAATCTCTCCGAACTTCACTATATCGGCCATGCATGATGCATGCAATGATGTAAAACGTAAGTGAGCGAATGAAGTCATATATGATAGGGCTTGTAAGTACAATCACGCTACGTGGACTCAATAACGAAAAAGCACATGTATACCACAAACGCGTACATGCACTGCTTATAATAGATGTGGTTTATAACTCTAACAACTCCATCGAATTTGGAGCAAAGGCCAGCAAATGCCAGTGTCCACCTGGTTGCTGGCTGAGTGATTGGGATCTCATATGACCAATAATAATTTATAGTGAAAGTATAAAATAATATAGTTTTTAAAATATAAATACTAAAACTTTGTCGTTTTGAATAATAAAAAACTAAAACTGTGTCATTTAATTAAATGTTTAGTAATTTTAAATTTTAGGGAATAGTAACACGATGTAATTTAATCTACACAAATTAAATGACTGTACACAACACCGAATTTGATCCTTGCAATGCATGCGTTATGTCACGCAGCTAGCTCTTTTGCGGCATTTAGCATTGCACCAAGCGTCACTGGTGACGATTTTGCACATATGAGTTGGCTAGACATTAGTGAAGCTAAAGGAGAATAGATGTAATGAGAGACTGCTCATATTCATCCAGCTAGGTCAATCAAATAAAAACCTTTAAAAATGGCAACTTAATTTGGCGGCCCTTGTCGGCCTTTAACACGACCAATTACTACGGCCAAACTCAAATTTTTATACTTCTGCAGTGACACAATTTATGTTAATTGGCTTTTACCATTGGTTTGGTTGGTTGGCATTCAAAAATGTTCATGTGGAGGACAATTTTGTATCACAGATTTTCCGGGATAAGTTTGAATATTGCCACGTGAACTTCATGTGAATAACACAAGCGTGGACGCTGGACCTCGAGTAGCTTACTTTGTCAATTTATGATTTTCAACTATCAATTTACACGAGCAACGCTGAAATTTCAGAGATTTGACTGTCAGAGTGTCATAACCTAGTAAATGACAAAATGTATTAAGCAAAAAAGTAGCGACAAGAATGAACGTGCTCAACCAACCTTTGTGTTTTTTTTGATAATAACCTTTGTGTTAAGTCTTTGTCGAATGTTACAAAGCTGTATATAAATAGCAATTAAGAGTAGGACTTTTCTGCACATGCAACTTGGTCTTCATCAGTCACTTGAAGGTGGCCACTAAATTGTAAGGTCTGAATTTAATTTGCGGCAAATGAAACATTCATATAAATGAAAAATGGTTTTAAAAATTACGGTTCGTTGGTTTGGCATACACTAACTGGGTAGGGTGCAACTCGGCTTGTCTTAATCTTCAGTTCCCAAAATAGTGTAGACTGTAGTGGCATTTGCATTTGAACCATTATGAATGTGAGATGTAGACTCATCCATTATTTAAGATTGAAGATATTTTCATAGTAAACTAGGTATTTACCTGCACTTTGTGCGGAGTGAAGTTATATTTTGAGTAATTTTAAGTAACTTAAATTTGATATATTCAGTTTTATTTGAACAAAATTTGGAAATTGAAGAGATTTTAACAAAATATTTTTGTTACCATAATTACGTGCATTAAAACGAAAAGGAATATTCCGAGCATATTCCAAATTAACCTGATGATGACAACTCATTAGAATCCTATGTGGACACTCTCGTTGAGTGACATGTAGGATTTGTGCTTCCTTTTTAATATATAGGGGATATAATTATTCGAAAAAGCCAGCCAATCAGAAAAAAGCAAAAAGAATTCAAAAATCTAAAAAAATGACACGTAGGCGAAATCGCTCACACGGCGACACGTGTCAAACATACTTCTCTTTTTAATATATATATGATGATTATCACAAACTACATTCTGCGTTATACATTATTTATATTCATCTATAATGAATTGTAATTTTTTTAATGTAGCATTTATTGTTTATATTCACATGGAAAAAGATCAAGAAGGACACATATATTTTCATACGTTAGCGAGGCACAATCTCAACCGTTGATTATTAATAATATAACAGATGAGATTTAAACTCAAACTAACTATTAAATTTAACTGTCCCGTATTTTTTGCTAATCCAACCACCCAATTTAACTGAAAATTAATTGAATCTCAATCCTCAGATTAATCACATCAACGGTTAAGATTAAGTTATTCCATCTTACAAAAAAACTTATATCCCTCTAGATCTTTAACTCTGTATTCATTTACTCATGCAAATATATATTCAAGAATACGTGATAAATAAACATGTAAATCAAATATAATAAGAACAGTTGATAAATAGGAAAAGGATTAATGATAAAATATCCATAGCCTTTCTTGATCCTAATAAATAGTCACTTAATAAACATGTTTAGGCAGCTTGACCATACCAATTACACATATCTATGGAGCCACGTCCTAAATCACATTATAGTAATAATAATACACTCTAACTTGAAATATATTAATGAAGCTATTTAAAGCAACATTTTCTATCCCCACTCTTCAACCGACCCAAAATCAATACATAATAAAGTCTCAGTAGGCCAAGACGTCATTTGTATTTATAGAAAATTACGTATCAAAATACATAAGCTATTTGTGGGGGAAATTAGTATTAAACCACTAATTATCAAACCAAATTAGTCAGATTATTGGTTCTAAACGTTGACAGTAAGTACTATCGTTTGTCAAAAAGTTGTCACGTCTCATCATCCTTTCACATAATTACATGAAAAATGATAATTTAAGATGTGTGATCTTATATCTAAATCGTTGAATTATTTTAATCTAATAATTCACATATCGTGTCTGTAAGTACACAAATGCAGATCGAAATATAAAAATAATATAATAAAAAATACAAATAGTTCAAACAAAAATGCACAATATAGATAGGGGTCCAAAGGAACTGAACCCCCTTTCATATTAATCCTATAGTGTGTCCAAAGGAACAAAAATCAGTTCTCTTTTTTATCGAGTCAAATTTGATAATGTGCTCAATATATACTAATTGCTGACTTTAGCAGCAGTCAAATTAAATAGACAAATTTTGATCATCTTGATTATCAAGATTATTTAATAAATGGCAACGTCATCCTTATAATCAATCTGAGTATATTTCAATGAACTTTTTGTATGCCTATCTATTTTTGTAAAGAAATGTAATGAGAACACCAGCTGAGCTCCGGCCAGAGCTCCAAACTGGCCCCATGTTTTATTACTACGCTTTTCACTATCTATGTTTAACTAACTAACCAACCGGCAGGCTTAGCTAGGCTTGATTCACCAAATCCTCCGAGTTGACAAACGTCCCATGAAACCCATATGGCACTCTTGAACCCAACTTCACCGAAGCAACAAGCTCCAAACTCATGGCATTCACAATCTGCAGCTCGGACTCTGAATTCGCTTCGTCCGTCACGAACCCCATTATGTATCCGTCGTCCTCTGCATTTCCCGAATCCTTTCCGCCTCGCGGAAGGAAAAATGGCTCTCCCCCGTACTTCTCATCCCCATACATATACTTTTTTACTTCTCCTGTGAATAAGTCTACTTTTGCAAAACCCGACACTTTAGGCCACGGCTCCGCGATAGCCAAGTATGCAAACTGTGTCTTTCGCCCCAACTTATGTCGGTTCACCATCCCGGCTTCTAAATTTACTTGTTCTGCCGGGTTGGAAATGATGGGTTTTCTAGTGGATTTGCCTGTTTTGAGGTTTAGTCTGATCTCGGACAGGACGCTTTCTAAACTCTCGTCACATTCGTTGAAAATGGAGTCGGGTGGAGTCATGCAAGACCCGATCACGACAACCTCGTCCGTCTCTGCCTCCTCCCACGCATTCCATAGATGGAAACAGAACGTGTCTTCTGATTCAATCCACACAATGTCATCTCCTGATTTAGCATTCTTCGACATCACTCCGAATCTTGATTTCTTTTCCTTGTCGTAAATAACCGGGGATCCATCTCGTACCATTTCCTCAAACTTGAACACAACTTGTTGATCCGGAATCACCACAAAATCCTCCGTGATTGCAAAGTCGTGCATCATTGTAGCACTAGGCAAATCGATATCAACATCATCGGATTTCTTACCGTCCGGAGAGAATTTGAAGAACTTTAAGTGAGGTTTTTGCAACACATCATAACTGAGTGCAAACATTTCTTTAGTATCAGGGTCGAGCTTCGGGTGAGCGATCATCGTGGACTTCATCTGTCCGTCGAAATCATATCTTCCGACCGTCTCTAAATCGCCGGAGGGACTTATTCTGACTTGGTAAGGCATGTCGTCTTCGGACATGGCGAGCAATTTATCATTGAAATAAATCAATCCAGCGTTGGCAACACCCATGCCTTGGTTTTGATCAAGTAAGCCGCAAGCCCCACGTGCGTAGAACAACATAAGCCGACCAATCCCAGAATGTCCGTGCAATTCTCCGATTGCTTTCGGAAAGATAGGTCGACCCATTTCACGCTCCTGCACCAGTCTTTGCGTCTCCGTAAACCGGCAAGCATAACTAGCTTCTCCATTTTCGATTTTGACGGCATGGATCATTCCATCACCGTCAAAGAAATGATGCCCTGCAATGGGCTCGAATAGAGGATTCGCCCCGTTGCGAAGATACACACCATTAATGCAAGCCGGAATCTCTCCGCTAACAGCTAGTGCTTCTTGCACTGGCTGCTCTGGCACTGGTGCAAAGTTACCACCGATTTGGACTCGAGGATCGGTTGTTTTAGACAGCGGCTTTCTAATCTTCTCAGAAGTTATCAGAACTTGTTCGAGTGTGTCGAAAGCTGTTGCAGCTGCCCGCTGTAAGAAGTTCCAAGGATGAGGTTTTGTGGTACTTAATATTGAGGTTTCGGAGCGGTTTCCGAAATGGGGGATGGAAGGAGAGTTAAGTGCACAGCTGATGGACTTGTTGATCATCTTTTTCTTATGATGAGTTGGTAAAGATACAAACTTTGAAGGTTTGAGGTCTGAGAATGGAAGAGCAGAACGGTGAATTATTTGTGGTCTTGCCAAATAGCTGGAAGAAGTTGAAGTAGACGCCATTTTAACTGTTGAGTTTCTCTAGCAATACAAATTGGAAAAGGGTTCTTGAAAAGAGATGTGGATTTTTGAATGAAGCAGAGAAAGAAAAGGAGAGAGATTGTTGTCTGTGGGGTTAAGAGATGAAGAGGGTAGAGGGTTTATTTATAGAAGAGAGAATCTCGCGGCTGATCAGCTCAGGAGGGAAACTACCAGTAATTGCTTACATAAAGTGGTATATTTTATTTTATATGAAGAAAATTGGGTGCCAACTTTATGTTGTTTGTTTAAAAGGTGCAATAATTTGACTTTTCATAAGTTAGTCATCTAAGTGAGTTTAATTGTGTAGTTTGGACACCAATTTTGTATACATAATCCGGTGCTCACACCCAACCCTCGAGCCAGATTTTAGGATGATATTTGGTGGACATGTTTTAATTACCGACCTCTTGGATTATGAACTGAATGATTAACTGTTATGTCGGCTTTTTGTTTAATCAGCATATTCGTGATTTAGGTAAAGATGGTAAGAGGGCATATATATTTTTGTAAGTTGAAAAGATATGATTTTAATCTTTGATTTTGATTGATCCAACGGTTGATATTGATAATTCTTAATCTCCAACCGTTCATTTTTTGCAAACTCAACCGCATAATTAATTAAAAAATAATTTTAATCTCAACCGTCGAATTAATCAAATCAACAACCAAGATTATATATATATCTCTATGTCTCACAAAATATGTCTCTCAATATTCTAACTCTCAACATTCATTACACTAACTTCGTGATATAATAAGATTTATAAACTTCAGGGTTTAAGTATGATCATTAGGTTTTTTTACCCGTGTAAAAGAGTTAAACTTTTTATGACTATTAAATAAGCTCCTAAACCTTTCATGTATTTCTTTGATGAACTAATAGTCTCTTAGTAGAGAATCTTTTCAGTCGGACGGGATGTTCAGGGTTAATATCGTTCTTGTAATTAAAACCGTCCTGTGCTAATCTATGATGTGCCCTACGGACTACGGATCATGGTGTTCTTGACATTTGCATTCCATTTGGAAGGGGACATCCATACACAGCCCAACTTTACGTTACTTAAGTACCTTGTTATCATTTTCTGCTCCTAGTGGACTATCAAAATTATTAGTTCTTACAAGGTCGGTTTAGTTAACCGTCCGATTTACAAGTACTCATCATGCATATTAGCTTAATAAATCTTTCAATGCAAAGATTTTGCATTGAATCGAGAATAATATAATCAATTACGCAGCTCTTTAGTTCATCAGTTGATCAGTTTAGGCAGTTGGCACATGGTTTGTCAATATCAAACAACATAACTTACTGCAACTTGAGATTGATAAAAACTATGGCCGGCTAGTCAGTGTTGCTTCTTTACTAGCTACTTGCGCCCTTGTGGACGCTAGGGAAAATTGTCAGACAATTAGCTTAGAACATAATTGATGTTTTCACAATAGACATTTATATGCTAATATCAAGATGAGAAAATAAACTTGTTCGAATCATAAGTAAAATGGTATTGTTGCAATAACTCTAAATCCCAAACCCATGCATACATTAGAGAAAAATTATAATTAATATAAAAGTCAACTGTGTGAAATTGCCTTATATTCACCAATTGAAAAGAATGTGTTATTTTATATTGAAACATGAAACAAGAACTAAGAAGTCTAGAGTTTTAGTCGAATTGGAGACTAGTTAGTAGTTATATAAACTTGCAAATTTATCAAATAAATTAGTAATTAACCAGTGAGCATATTAAGGATAATTAAGTTTGTTATCATGACTAATATTTTGTTTAACATACTTGATATTTCAAGATATTTAACTTGGTCTTCAAATCTGTGTTTCAAACTATAGAGCTAGCTAGCTAGCTAGCTATGAGATACTTGTATGATTCAAATTGGAATATTTATATATTTACATGTGATTTGTTGTAAACTGCATTCAAAGGAACATAATATCCCAAACAGTCGGTTATCGGGTAGTTGACGGCAGTTGGCACATGGGATTTATGTTAGAAATAATGAGTTGATCGATACATGTTATGTGGCCATGAAAACACAGTCACATTCATGTCAACAAGCTAGCTATATATATAATCACATTTAGTAAACTGTAAGTAAACATCTGAAAATAATTAAATGATTTCCAACATACTGATTGTATGCATTGGATTAACTGCATGCAGAAACCCGAAAACCCTACCACTGTTTAATTAGTGGGTTGGTTCATCACTCACTCGCTCAATGTCCCAAATATATGTCGCTCTCTAGTGGTGTCTTTGTATGTTGACAACGAATTTAAACGGTCAAATTGCCATTGCAAAACCATGTGTCCCACGTTCAAAGGGATGGACCGCTCCTTGTCGTTCTCAATGTTTCCAACGTGTAGGGCACACATGGGCACACATGTCTGAACCCAAACAGGCTCTCCTGGGTCTCACTAATCATATTATCTTTCATTACCAAATTCATAAAATTACGTAACTAATTATGTATATGATTGAATTGGTTCCCACTTGTATTTTTTAAAGCAGGTTCTTGATCTATCATTCATAACCGATATTTTAGGTACAAGAGATTTTATTCGAGATATCAAATGCAGGAATGGGACGTATTAATAATATGAACTGACCGACCCTAAACTTGGATTTGAGATTCAGAATGGTGCGTATTATTGTTATTTCTTGACAAGCTGGGATGCCAAATCATGTGAGCCTTGTTGCACTATACAAAGCTAGTGAGATAAGACAATTGTAGGGCCTTATTTGATCCTACATGTTGGTGTGCCTAATTAGCCATTAGGTTTACATATAAATATTGATTGGGATATGCCATCTAAATGTAAGAGCATTCTTAAATTAGTGAATCGGATATAAAATGATGATTTGCTATTCCGATTACTCACACACCTACCATGTAGAGAGATTATATAATCTCCACTTTCCAATCAAAAATTAATATGTTAGTGTAATAAACTCAAAATTGTTGAATGACATGTTGTAATATGTAGCTTTACAGCGATGTTAACTAGTCAAATTATATGATTCGAAGATAACAATAATTATAAACTCTATAGTGGAAAAGATAAACCAAACTAGCTTAAGTATTCCAACAACCAATCACTTAACGTAGATTAAACTAATGCGTCACGTAAGAATCTTAATCCTACTTTTACACATTTTATAAGTAATTAAGTAGATTGAATCTGATGCATCTAAAAGGTTTTGACTTGATCCTCGTACGCAACTCTATCTTAAGACCTTGTCTGTTATTTCCAAAAAGCATAAATATTTTAAGATTACTGGCATGCATATCTCATTGCTTAATTAATTGTGCATCTCAGAATCTCAGTTGTTGTTGAGTGGCTTGTTTTTACACCCGGTGTAACATGAATGAGAATTCAAGTACGCGACTCCATCAGCCATCAGATGTCTTTAGTTTACATCGCTTCAAATTCTTGTGCAAATAATAAACGTGCATGATTTGGTCCTCAACCCATCTTTATTTGAACAGATTGGGTCGAGATGGAAAAGAAGATATACATGACCTGAAACGTGTAATGAGGAGGAATTAAGGCATCTTTTGACTATTGCACTTATGCGAATTTGAATTCAAAGTTCAATCGTTTGGTTGACACACAAATAAAAATATAAATTAGGGCATGTTTTGACTATGGCACTATGTGAGTCAACAAGGCAAGAAGTCTCCCATATGACATGCAACTGCTTACGTGTATTACTGTAATTACATGCAAGCAATGACGTCACAGCTCAACAAGGACTTTTAAGATGTGCAATAAACTTCTGACTGCTAGCTCAAACTTGTAACTTGCACCCCAAGGGCAAGGCCTTTTTCCACACACTAAATAGGGTTTATTTAATTGAATCCATTTAATAATCAAAATAACGATCAGTAAAGGGTAGCAGTTGCACTGCAAGTTCCCGTGCATACCTTTCTTTGCATACATAATGTATTCAAATGAGAAACTAGCAAGTAATGTAATAGATTTGATTTTCACGGTTGATTAAAAACCTAAAAGGGTTAGATTCGACGACTAACCCGCCAAACTAATTACTTAAAATTTATAAACTTGTCGAACATTGGAATTTTTTTCTTCATTTCGTGTTTCGCATTGTCGGTGTGCTTTATAGTCAGACTCACGCGTTTACGCAAATCTTGATAATGATGTATCAACACATTTTTTAACATAAATCCGCCTACTAAACAGATTTGGCAAAAAGACACATTGATCTCTTCATCTGCCTCAACATTAATTCGCATTAGTTTTGGGGAACCGTTTAATAAAATTTGTATTGAATTGATTCAAATTAAAGTAAATGTACACAATAAATTAGTACATTCATTAACTCTAGTTTTGGAAGGGAGGTCCGAGGTTGAATAACATGACTAAAGACATATGTGGGCTGTGAGAAAGCCCAGTAGAAAAACAATATACGCAGTTTTTTACTGGGCCATGGAAAGCCCATTAAACGCTGCATTCGTTACGTAACTGTGCATGGAGCAATCGCATGCAAGCCTCGTCCCGAAAGAAGTAGCGAAGCCCTTGATCGGGAGATCCTAAACCAGATTGTCATTCTTTCTCTAGGACAATGGCTGGTCTTCATGTGGCCAAGTTCTTCTCGTAAATTTATTAACCACTTTTGGGTCTGCTTCCCTTGTCCATCACAATCTTCTCCTAACTACCCTATCCTTTTAATTAGCCATGTGCTGTGCTGTCAGTGCAGTACAATATGCTCCAAAACAAACTCAAAATTGGCAATTTTTAACACTTGATAGGCATCACAAGCCAAATGCTAGTGAAGTACTTATTGTTGGAGTTCTATCCTAGCTAGCTTTATAGGGGTCGTCCAGGAGAACGGAAGAAGATGAAATGTGTTTGACATACACCTCAAGTATACCTAACTAAGCTTTTCTTGATGATTTTTTAATTCTTAAAACAAGTTTAGGGACGGATACGGTGAAGCTTTGAAGTTTCACTTTCGCACATACATGACAACATTTTGATGAGGAACCCACTTAATAATTAGCACATAACTGAAGAATTGCAGTGTGAGTCTGTCTAGCTAGTGACCTATCGTTTTGATAACGGAAGCAAAACCTTGAACCGGATAACCATCACACGTGTAAGCAGTGACGGATCTAGGAATTCTGTAAATTGGGGGCCTATAGCAGTTTGTCGCGAGCCTAACTATCACAATAGATAAATAATGAGAAAAGATGAAATTTTTTGGGTAAGGATCTTGTATCAAATAATATGAGTAAAAATTTGATCTTAATTGCAAAGCTCAAAATTAAACAAGTTTAGCATGGTTCGAAGTTAATTTTAGAGAGACGTATAATTTTTATGAAATAAAAGGATAACATCTCAATTGTTTATTAGATTAATCAATAGTTGAGATTAAAGTTAATTTTTAATTAAATTAAGGGTTGTATTTGCAAAATTCAGGAGGGTTGGAAGTGACAATTAATAATATTAACCATTAAATCGATAAAAATTAACCTCCACTTACAAAAAATTGATTGTCTCTCTCGAATACGTTAGGTTCGTTCATTCATGTTGAATTATTTATATCGATGAAAAATTTGTATGTGTTTATTTAATAACCAATAATTAGGACAGAAATTGTTTATAAGCTTATATTATTTGTATAAAATCGAATGGTTGAGATAGGATATTCAAAATAAGATTAATGTCTAATTTTTTGGCTAATTTATAATGAATTTGAAATTTAATTAATTAATTCATACCTAAAACTATATAATTAAATGCGAATTATAGAAATCATCTTCATAATTACATCATTAAGATAATTAATCCATTGGGGGCCTAGGCCCCGCCCCCTAACATGCTAGTTCCGCCCCTGCGTGTAAGGATAAATTTTATCCTGTGATGGCAAACTAAGTAATCTTATTAAGAACCGACGGGTGACGCTGTTTTAAACAAAAATTTCATTTTGAAGATCGTTGTTTTTTTAACTTGGATTATAAACTAATATTACATCATTTTCAACACAAACTCATCTTCACATAATTAAGCCATTAAAGTTATATCTAGATGAGAGAATCAAAGTGATCTTAAATGGATGGCCGGTAAATGGTCCAATCGGATAGTGAGAGGAGACTTCATTCATAGACCATTGCCCAGCTTCAATTAGGCAGGAGAAAAAGAGAGAGGAGCTGCAGACACTGCCGCCAGTACGCGTCGTTTAACTCCTACCTCCATCCACCCCACCAATCAAAAGCGGGGTATATATCTGACTGAAAATGCACGTTTTATGAAGTTCAAATCATTAAAATATCAATAGTATCATTTCTGTACGAGTTAAAAGCAAATGCTTTAAATATGTTTCATATGCTGATGCTCGAGTTATTAAATGCGTAGGGCTTGCATGCAGTCCAATGTCGACTGTGATACTTAATAAAGGCCATATTTCATCCACTAGACATAATCTTGGCCCGTTTCAGGAATCAGGAGTTGATGTTTGTCGACGTGTTTTGGCTATGTTGCGTGCGAACGATATCCTCAGTTCGCATTCGCAATATACCTCAATCAATCCGTTCATTCACTCCAGCAGTACGGAAGGAAGAGAAGAGAAATACTTGCATTTTTGTCAAACGATCTTATACATTACACAGCATAAACAACCGAACCACAAAGAGTAGAAACCCTAAATACGAACATGCCACAATTTTTGTTTTGACCTAATAAACACACAATTTTTGTGTGTGGTTAGATGTACAATCGGCTTCTCACAATACGAGAGTAGGAACCGCCAGGAGAGACGAATCGGGGGTTTTCGTAGCCTTTCCATAACAACTTATTCATAATAAAAGTGTAGCTATATTATATTGTTATGCGTTTTCCATCCACCCACCTATATGAGATATAAGAAACACACAAGTCTTGACATTCATTCCTCATATACTTAAAAAGGTCATTTTTTCTATGCAATTTGTGCATCGAAATCTCATTCCATACTCGATCAATTTTGATGTTGGAATGTTCAACCATACAGTACACCTTACAAATAATTTTTTAAGATATACATGTCACGCATGTGATTTTAATGGAAGGGATCGTGAGCCCCACGAAAGGGTACCTATATATCGATGGAATTTAAGGGTCCCAAAATGGGTCTAAAAAGGGTACACCATCTGTCAATCCTTCACATTGATTTGGTGTGTCCCAAAATGTAGATGCCTACACATTTATTTACTATGTCCCAACATGTAGATAGGGTATTGCTTCCCACTAGCCATTTCAACGCAACCTTTTTAGCTCAACTTAATCTCGTTGTGTTCTAACGTCTTATCAAATTTTAATTTAACTTTAAAAAAATTCCGACAAATAGTCTTTCATATGCTCTTGTCCGATCACAGTGCGAGATTGTTAAATCGTTTAAAACTTCGTAGTACTTTGTACTATTAAACTGACTAAATATTTGTATTGGGGGACTGATTCAGGGAGCGAATGAAACATAAAACTTGATCAATGATAATTTAACTGATTATATTCATAGAAAGGAGAAATGATAAAACTGATTGAAGATAAGAAAATAAATGAATAGAAAATTGATGTAAAAGAACAATCTCACTAGCTAAATCCAAATCTTTAACTTATATCTTGTTCGTGTTATATATTGACTTGGTAATTTAAGGAACTAAGGTTTACAAGATGCATTCATATTAAACTACTAAGTTATTACAAAATAGTTACTTTTTTGCAACTTATCTAATCAAATAAATCGGCCTTATTCCTCTATTTAATTAAGAAATTCACACATGCCCTGAAAGTAGTGTTCCAGTGGGTGGGCATAGGACAAGACTAAACAATTTCCTAAATTTGATTTCCTGTTAAACACTTGAAAGGTGATTTTTTTTTAATTCGATCGAGTCTGTCACGCTGTGATGGTGTGGTCGCATCTGGTTGGCGTGATTTGCAGGCTATTGCGCTCAATCATGGGTTTACTCAATGTGCACTCGAAGAATAACGATTAAATTTCCCTTTCCGAGAAAAACAAATTCACTAGCTCCCTAATTTTAATATCCATAAAAATAATGAAGAGACGAAAGTATACATCTTCATACGAGAGCTTAACACTTACTCCGTACTAAATAAATCCATAAAAGTGTATATCTAGAGTGGGAAAGATCAAAATATGTTTCAATGTCAGACAGTCGAACGTATTTTGATAAATTAACAAGAGTAAAACAAGTTTTTTTTTAAAATGAAATAAGAGATCTCTAATGAAAAGACATACTACTTTAATAATTTAATATATATTTATTTTATTTTTGGAATCATGGATTGACTAAGAGGGAAGGTGGGACCAGCATCATCGCGTACATACACAACTAACAACACTAACTAAATACTCCATAATTTCAACTGTGTTTTCAGCTACACTCATGTTTGTGCCGACTTGTTCTTCTCAAATGGTTGTAGTCTGTTATCAGCCAGCCTTGACTTGTAGACTGAGTTCTTGTATTCACACCATGTGAACTCCTTGTACAAACTCTCTTCTCCATCTTTCATTAATGTGTCTAATGGTGCTATCTTTGTATTCAGAGCCGGTCCACCAAAGTAGATCATTGATACTCTCGACCTCATGCTGTCTGTCAGCACTCTGTGCTTCACGCTCCTAAATCTTCCATTGGTCAGAACCTGTTTTTCATTCATACATAATTGATCGTTGGAAATGTCTTAAACCGATTAATTAAAATGAATATTTTGATTCATTTTTTTGCTAACTATAGAGTATTTTTTATGTAATTTATTCGATACAATTATTGAACTGACTTTTATATTATTTAACAGACAGACGTTACCTGAAGTGTGTCGCCAACATTAATGAAAAAAGAGTGTTGATCAGGTGGGACAACAGCCCAAGTCCCATCTTTAAGAGCGATTTGAAGTCCTGAAGTGTTGTTGGATTTCAAAACAGATATTATCTGTGGATCAGTGTGCTCTCCGAATCCAATTAAATTCCTTCCACTCAATGCTCTGAACATTTCCTCACATGGTGGATAATGGTTCAATCTGAAACATGAGTCACTTTCTGAATCCTCGACCAGCTTGCTCAGTGCATCCTTCTTCTCCATACTCAACCCTTCTGCTATATTCTCCAGCACCTCCTTTGCCACCCTCTTCATCTCCCCTACATACACCTCCACCGCATTCCTGTGTACATGACAATAAGCTTTAGTTAAAACATGTTCTGTTTTTCATGTATAACAAAACAGAGGACGTTCTGTTTTTTGCAATATAATTTACCTGAAGAGCTGAGAATCGTCGTGTACAATGGAGTTGAAATTTTGAGCAATGGAGCCTGACTGAGCTCCAAAGAGGAGATACTCCACCCACCCCACATCCCCATTAGGTCCAATCTTCTTATTTCCATACCCGAATGGATTCAGAGGGCCGGCTTGATTCTTATCAGCCTGACACATGTTAAAGAACTTAAGTGCATAGGCTTCCAAGTTGGCCATAAGCTCAGTTGACACTCCGTGGTTTGTGACCTTAAAAAAGCCATACTCCTCACATGCCTTAACTAAATGAACCCCGGCCGAAAGGCTGGCCATGTCGATAACCGGAATCCCAGTTAGAATGTTGGATGTAGGCTTGCATGTTTTAATGAAGGTGTTGTCTAATGGAGGTTGAGAAAGCACAACCATTTTCACTTTGAATGCAATAATTTTTATAACGAATGCAATTTTGAAAGTGAGTTACAATGGAGGCAGGGGATGAGGATGGTATTTATAGGCAGGGCAGCTCAGGGGTCTTGCTAGTAATTATAAGATGCCACGTGTCAAAGGATTTTAATGAACTTCGATTTAAATTGAGTGCAGATAAAACAATTTACACCGATACAAAATGATGTAAAAAGGTTCAGAAACTAATACATATATTTATAATATAAACCGCCAAAACGACGTAATTTTGAATTCGCACTAAACAGCTGCATGTATAAGATATGATTCCAATAAACATCAGCTACAAAATAAATGAATAAATAATTACGTACTAATTAAATAGTGTATTGCTATAAACGTTCAAACATCGATTTTCTAAGCGTATTAATTTTGAGGCTCAAATATTATTGGGACAACAAGATCTGCATATAGATGTTTTGGTCCTTGAGATATTTTCGGTAAAACAACACTCAGTAAACATAATCGATGTGTTCATAAATAAATAAATAAATAAAATTATTCACTTTTGGTGCGATGAAAAGCTAAATGTTGGGAAGGGGCCATTAATTCATCTGATTAGGAACATAATTAGTGTAGTAGTTTGCTACTAATTGGTTCTAGAATGTACTACTTTATCAAGTAAAAGGGGTCAACTGAATTGAGCTTTTTTTGGTGATTGATTGTTTAATCTTATGTATATGTAAAGTGAAAATGCATCATGTGGATCCATCCAATTTAGTAGATTCGTGAATATCCTCTTGTACTTGTTGATTGCATTTTTTGAACGCACCAGATTGTGCCGACGCATTAATGAAACATGTGAGTTGCACGTGTTTTGCACGTGATGCGCACGTGATGTGCACATGACAAATGCAACGACGTGACGCAATCTGGTGCATCAAAAAAATGCAGTCAACGGATGCAAGAGGGGATCCACGAGTCCATCAAATTGAATGAATTCACAAGATACAAGCTCTCTGCCTCTCTATAAAGTTTGTTTTCAAATTATGCATTAATTAATACCTAATCATATTTTAACTTTCTCAAATTATTGCATCCATACTTGTAGTTGGCCCATTTCACATTCAAAAGATTGGGATGCATGCTTGATATAAAAATTGATGGATTAATCAAGTTTTTAATTTTTTAATAAAGCATCACTAAAATGATTACTCAGTTCTTTAAATATTATTTAAATTGCAATATCAAATAAAATGATGCAGTTCCTGATTAGGTGCATCAACAACTAATTACAAAAGGTTTAGGCAACACGCCATAAAGTAATATAAAAAACTAAGTATTTTACTAACTAATACAATTTTAAAACGAAGTAAATTTATTTTGAACAAATTGACGTGCATTGAAAATAGAATATGCAGTTTCTCCAATCCTTTTTCATTAACTTTTTAGTTATATGGGAAGGGATCAGGTATAAAATGACAGTTTTTATATAAAATATAAAATCATCATAACCTTCGATTGATTTTAATCGGACAGTTTAAAATACACAATCCAGTTGTTATCAAAATAGGACAAAAGGGCAAATCTGTAAAGTGACGCAAAATAATTATATTGAAAATATGTTTAACAAAAAATCTCCTTAAAATCCTCAAACTGACGTTCGTTTCAAATCAAAATTTGATTATATCCTATTTTGAATTTCCCGTCGACATGGTTTTTAACGTAAGCAACAATTATGGATGAGAGTCAACATTCTGATTCTGATCCGTAATACTAAGTCGCTGTAGTGTTTTTGGTCCGTTATACTGTTTTAATTGCAATTACCATTCTTAGTGGACATAGTCCAAAATATTGTAGTGTATGGTTCTAGAACCATATAGTTCAAATATTTGGATCATATCAGAATTGACGATACTATTTGAATCTTCTCGTCGATATGGTTCAAGTATTTGTATTGGATGGTTCTAGAATCATAGTTAGCAAATTAATGGACCATACTAGATAATGACAATGATAATATGATTTTTATAATATGGTTCATGAACCAGTTAGTGATAATTTATGAACCATACAAGCATTTTGCATATTATATCAAACCATTCAATGATCGTCAACCCCTATTGGATTATGAATCAGAAACTCAGTATTTTTACATTGCTTGTTCAACAAAACACCAATTAAGAGTAATAGTATCAAATGATCCTAAAAGACACGAATTTTTTCCGTATGCAGCGTAAGACATCAATGCCAGTCTTCTATTCCAATCGATTTTCAACTCGTCGTGGCTCCAAGTCAGTATTCGCACAATGTATAGGTTCCTTAGCTTATCTACCACTATTTTCTAAGCCTGGAAAAAAGCATTCAACATGGTATTATATGTTCTAGCCAAATACAAAATAGTATGCAAGTATGGTTCAATAAATTGATAAACATGGTTCATGAACCATAATCCACAATTATTTGGACCATACTAATTGAGTATGGTTCAACAAATTGTTCAGCATGGTTCATGAAAGTCGATTCGCAATGGCAGACTCAAATGTTGCACAAAACGAAACCCTAACTAAATCGCAACAGTTAAATTAAACCCTAGTATAATAGACATAAGAAACCCTAAGATAACTTACAAGTCAAGCGGAGACATGTGCATGACGGATGATAACAATCGACGCGGATGATTACAACAGAAGCGAGTGGCAGACATGGCTGAATTCGTTTCTTCGTTTGATTTTTAGAGGTTGTTTCACAATTTCAAAATACCCTAATTTTAGGAGTGAATTATGGTTTGTGAAACAACCTTATTTTGTTGTTCTTTAAGTTACCCTCGCATTTAATTTCAAATTATTTTAATTCCATATTTGGTAACTTTTTTATTTGATTTGGTTATAAATCTGGTCCGTTAATCTGATTTATTTGACGACTCATATTAGTGTATATTTTATACACATAAGAGACTTTATACCAGATCTTCACCTTAATCGGAAAGATAATAATTTGCAAAATTTGCATGAAATCACTGCGTGTAATTTAATTAATCAATGAGACGAATTCAACTTGTTATAACATACATGGAAATTTATACAAGGATAACTCATAATTCAATATTCGTTTAACCCTATTTATTTCTTTCTTTCTTCCAACTGGATAATGTCTCTTCTATCTTTCTAGCTTCATCTATCAACTTCCAACATGATTTGTATAGATGAAGTACTACTAACGATTTTGATAAAGACAATTCATTAATCGGAAATTGCTATTTAATCACTTTTCTGTATATATATTTTGTTAATAAAACTGAAGTTGTGACCCACAAATCCTACAAGTACAATTTGCCTAACCTATAAATTAAATCTCAAAAACTAAATAAGTGCATGTGCCTGTCTATTTCAGTAATTATACTTGCGATGAAAGAACATGTAGCTGCTTATTTACGATACTGTTTTCATTTTTATGTTTAAGGCTCTTATTGTTGATATTACCTATACCAAAATTATCTAATGATGAACACATCTCAGTAATCAAGCACATTTGCTAAATCACATAATAATATCTCTCTAGGTGGACGGCTAGCTGAACATAATTAATGACAGCGACCAAATCGATAGTATTGAACTATTGATGAAGTTGATTATGTATCATGGGGGCATGCATATATGATATAACTATTGAATTCGGATCCGGTGCTGCGTGCAGGGTTTTGCAGTGAATTGAAACGACGTAGTTTCAAGTTGGTACATATAAAACTACGTCATTTAACTATTACCCAATTTTTAAAATTAATGAACATTTTCATCAAACGACGTAGTTTTGAGACAAAATGACGTGTTTTAAACTCTAACTATCAAAACTGCATAGTTTTTATTTGGCTGCAACTTGCAGTCTTGCACCACGCAGTACGGGATCCCAATCCATAACTATTACTCTGATTGAACAATAGCAAATCATACCTTAATACTACTTACTTTCTTGATTTGGAAACTTCTTAGATATAATGTTTGAAAAACTTTGACTTTCAAGTGTATGCTTTATTAATGCCTGGAGCTAAAATCTTAAGTATATTTATGCCGCGTGCTACAAAGTTCAATTTAGTTATGTATGAACATATATGAAGCAATAAGGTCTTCATCAATGTGATAATCAGAAATTGGAGGAGCCCAAACTACAAAGAATATGTTGGAAGTTTGGTATTAAAACTTGTTCATTTTGGATTCGAGTTCCGGCTAGCATCCATGCATGCATTAACTGAAATAATGTTATAAAAATATCTACTGAATTTCCATCATTTTCATCGATCAAAATAGAGTTAATTGACTGAAAAATACTTGAAAAAGATATGAGAGCGAGGAAGATTCAAAAGTACATAATGTATTTATACCACTAAAGCAACTTTCTATGAATATACCCGAAAGGAATAACCAAGTAGTAAGCATGCATGTATCATTGTGTAAGTGGTCAAGTTCGAATATTTGCTCAAATATTTTTATGAGCATGTACACATGTTTATGTCATTCTTAATTCTTTATGTATATTATTGGCCCGGGAAGAGCATTAACACTACTTCTACAGTTCTAGCTACTAGTTGCATTCAGGCTTTAATAAGCATTCACGTGATATATATTCTACTTTCTAGTAACAGACCACTGCTGAAATACACGCTGATGCGACCAGTACTTGTACAATCCTGTTTCTAAGGTCACCGGATAAGGCTTGGTTGTACGTTCACACAAAATAATGATCATTGTATCTCAATGACGGCCTCTCCTCTCAGTTATTGCATTCTGTCACTGCCAACTTTCTCATGAACACTACTACTTGTTTGAACCAGGTGTCGGTAGTAAGATGTGTGGTCTGCTTCTTGAGAGGGATTAGCATATCGATAGTGTGTACTTGATCTCATCGACTGGGCCTCTTTAGATGGCAAAATCCAATAAAGAAAAAGTAATGTGGTCAAACACTTTGGAAGAAACTGAAACTGCAAGCACGCAGGGGTGAAGATATTGCGCAAGTAGCCCCACAGTAACGTTATTTTCGCAGATGAAGCAGTGCACGTATCATAGGTCACCCCAACTTAAAATATTTATCTCGAAAAATTATGTTAGGTCACCGCAACCTAGGTCATCCGATGTGAGACTAACAATCCGAAGTGTTACAGTGCAACCAGCTATTTTAATGACTTAGATTGATCGATCACATTCATATTACCTAAACCCAAAGCTACATTCCATTTTCCTAATAAAGGAGCCCTAATCATATGTTAAGTAATTGACTTTTATTGTTGCTTGTTAATTATCATTTAAGACCCTCTACTTTATTTGAGACCCCTTCGAGTCCGTCACCACTATTCACAAAATAATTAAGTGCACATGTTCACATTCACTTGTGCACTTTGTTGAGATATCCGAGCCAGGCTGAGCTGCCGTCGAGTTGCCGCCACAGTTGCAGCCGAGCTGGAGTTTGAGCTGCTGGACTTAGGCGCGTTCAACCCTAATTCAAAATGGGGTTCTGTGTGTAATTTAGCAAACAACAGGGGTTGATTTGTAATTTAGTCAGATAAGGTTGTAATTGATTTTAGTCCAAGGGTCAGTCTGTAAATAGTTAAAGTGCTGTAACAGAATTAACAGCCTATATACAGGCTTCATCCCTTCCGATCAATACAATTCCGATTTTCTGCAAATTCTGATTCCGGCGTGATCTCGACTCCGGTGTAATCCTGATTGTGTCTTTCTTCATGGTATCAGTTTAGGTAACGATTCTGATCTATCTCAGTTCCATTTCCGATCTCATTTCTTGTATAGATTTGTTTGATTGTTGATTTCAATGGCTGAGATTCCGGCTGATTCTGGTCGGCGTTCCGATCGTCTTGCTGATGATCCGTTACATGTAAGTAGTAATGAGAATGTTGCTGCGTCATTGGTCAGTGAACAATTGTCAGGGATAGGTAATTTTGTGACATGGAAGAAAGCCATGGAAATGGCTTTGGGTTTCAAGTTGAAACTAGGTTTTGTGCGTGGAGACTTTCCAAAGCCTACTGATCCTTATGAGCTTGCAAGATGGGAAAGGTGTAATGTAGCAGTCCACACTTGGATCTTGAATTCAGTGTCAAAGGAAATTGGATCTTCAATCATCCATTCCAAGGATTGTATGCATGCTTGGCAGGTCTTGCAGAGTCGTTTTGGAGGGTCAGTTAGGCCACGTTTGTATTCGTTAAGGAAGGAGATGAATTCTTTGAGTCAAGGTGAGTTGACAGTTGCTGAGTATCATGGAAAATTGCTGAACATCTGGTCAGAATTGGATGCTTTACAAGAAACTGATTCTTGTGATCTAGGCATGAACTGCAGAGCAACAAGATGCATGGATAAAAGAATGGCTGAATGCAAAATAATGCAGTTCTTGATGGGATTGAATGAAGTACATTCACAGATTAGAACACAGATCCTGTCAATGAAACCAATGCCTGACATAGATGAAGTTTACAATATGGTGTTGGAAGATGAAGCTGAGAGAGGTATCTCCAAACCAATTATGATTGAAGCATCAGCTATGTATTCTCAGGGTAATAAACAGATACAAGGTAAATCTCAGAATGACATTGATAAGAAGAATTTGATCTGTTCATACTGTCAAAAGAAGGGTCACACCAAAGAAATGTGTTACAAACTGATTGGATATCCTGCTAATTACAAAAGAAGGAACAATAATGGCAATGAGTTGGAAAGAATAAGTCTGCCCACACTGTTGTCAGTTCTGGTAATTCTGGGAATTCTGCATCAGCTGAGAATGCTGCACCTGGAAATCAAGTTCAGTTGAGTTCAGTGACAATGAATCAGGAACAGCTGAGCAGATTGATGAATTTTCTGAGCACATCTAACAATCACAGTGAGCATGTAGCAGGTATTTCTTGCTTACATCTATTAATATTTGTGCCAATGATTGGATTATTGACAGTGGTGCCACTGATCATATAACTCCTCATAAGCATTTATTAAGTGATGTTAAGATTCTAGAAAATCCTTATAAAGTTCTAATGCCAAATGGTGATACAGAACTAGTTACTCATACTGGGAATTATGATCTGACAGACAGTATCAGATTGATAGAGGTTTTACTTGTTCCAAAGTTGAAGTTCAATCTACTTAGCATATCAAAGTTGGTCAGTGATGCAAAATGTTCAGTTATGTTTACTGATAAAGAATGTCATGTTCAGGACCTACACAGTCTGACTACAATCAAGATTGGTGAAATTCATCAAGGATTATACCAGCACAAGTCAGGACAGACTAGTAGATGCTTCAGCTTACAAAAGGACAGAGATCAAACTTTTTTGTGGCACAAAAGGTTGGGTCATATTCCAGTCAAAAGACTTACAGACAATTCAATTCCTGGTTTGAAATGTAATGTAGAAAACTTTCAGTGTGATGTGTGTCCTATGGCAAAACAAACCAGACTTCCTTTCAATGATTCTAATACATCTAGCAAAGAATTGTTTGACATGATTCATGCTGATGTTTGGGGTCCTTACAAAACCCCAACATTGTCAGGAAACAAATATTTTCTCACTATTGTTGAGGATTTTTCGAGAACTACCTGGTTATATCTAATGCCTAGCAAAATGGAAGTTACAGGGCATCTGATAAGTTTCTTTACTATGGTGATGACTCAGTTTGGAAAACAGATAAAAGTTTTGAGGTCTGACAATGGTTCAGAATTTCTCACATCTAAGCTATCAGAATTCCTACTTCAGAAGGGTTGCATTCATCAGAAATCATGTCCTTACACACCACAGCAGAATGGAATTGTAGAGAGGAAACATAGGCACTTACTTGAGGTTGCCAGAGCTCTGAAATTCCAGTCCAAAGTTCCTGATGCTCTTTGGGGAGAATGTGTGTTGACAGCTGCATACATAATAAATAGAACTCCATCAGCAGTCTTGGAAAATAAGTCTCCTATGGAAATTATGTTCAGCAAACCCCCAGATTACAGTCATTTAAGAACCTTTGGGTGTCTTTGTTACACTACAAATATTTTACCACATAAAGGAAAGTTTGCCTCAAGAGCTCATCCAGCAGTTTTTATTGGGTATCCTTTTGGACAAAAGGGGTACAAGACATTTGATTTAGTTACTCATTCAGTTACAGTCAGCAGGGATGTTGTTTTCTATGAGAACATATATCCATTCAAAGACAAGTCAACTGATGTGCACTCAGAATCAGTGAATATACCTACATGTCTCCCTACTGTTGATGATGATGATGATTACCAGCTACCAGATGAAAATATAAATGGCTCAGAAAATTCTCAGAGAGTTGTTGATAACTCAAATTCAGTAAGAAGATCATCAAGGATATCTAAGCCTCCTATGAGATTACAGGACTATGTGTGCAGTCAGATCACAAGTTCAAAAACACTGTATCCCATACAGAAGTACTTAGATTATTCTGAATGTTCTACAAAGTTTCAACACTTAGCACTTCAGATAATTTCAGACAAAGAGCCTACATGCTATACTCAGGCAAGTAAAGATCCAAACTGGGTACAAGCAATGAAGGCTGAACTTGAGGCTTTGAAAGAGAACAAAACTTGGGAAATCACAGATTTGCCTACTGGTAAAATACCCATTGGTTGTAAATGGGTTTACAAAGTAAAAAGGAATTCTGATGGCACAATAGAAAGGTACAAGGCAAGGCTAGTTGCTAAAGGCTATAACCAAATGGAGGGGTTGGACTACAATGAAACATTTGCACCAGTGGTGAAAATGAATACAGTCAGGGCATTGTTAGCTGTGGCAGTTTCTAAAGATTGGCCAGTTTATCAGCTAGATGTGAATAATGCTTTTTTACATGGCTTCCTAGATGAAGAAGTATATATGAGTCTTCCCCCAGGTTTTTTCAAGACTGACAAAGATAAAGGCAAAGTTTGCAGGCTAACTAAAAGTCTTTATGGGTTGAAACAAGCATCAAGGCAATGGTTCTCTAGATTCAGTGATGCACTGATTAACTATGGATTCAAACCTAGCCTGAATGATTACTCTCTTTTCACCCTACAGAAATCTGGTCAGTTCTTAGTGTTACTAGTTTATGTAGATGATGTGATACTTACTGGTACATCAGTTGAGCTCATAACTGCAGTCAAGGAGTTTATACATTCTCAGTTCAGGATTAAGGACTTAGGTCACTTAAACTATTTTCTGGGTATTGAGGTGGCTCGATCTGCTAAGGGAATGTTTTTGAATCAAAGAAAATATGCCCTAGATCTCATTGATGAAGCTGGTTTACTTGGGTGCAAACCTAGTAGAATTCCTATGGATTCAAAACAAAAACTAGCTGTCTCAGATGCTCCTATGCTACCAGACCCTAGTTCCTATAGAAGGTTGGTGGGCAGACTGATATATTTGACAGTAACCAGACCAGATATTGCATTCTCAGTACATGTTCTAAGTCAGTTCATGGCAAAACCAAATGAGGACCACTTACAAGCTGCACACAAAGTATTAAGGTACCTGAAAAATGCTCCAGCACAAGGTCTATACTACCCCAGCAATCAGCCTTTACACTTGACAGCATTTTGTGACTCAGATTGGGCCTCCTGCCCTCTCACTCGTCGATCAGTTACTGGTTATTGCATTCAACTTGGATCTTGCTTGATTTCCTGGAAAACCAAAAAGCAGTCAGTGGTATCAAAATCTTCAGCTGAAGCAGAGTACAGATCAATGGCACAAACCTCTTGTGAGTTACTTTGGCTGACTCGTCTTCTAGCTGATTTGATGGTGCCTGTTCCAGAGCCTATTCCTTTGTTTTGTGACAACAATTCAGCCCTGCATATTGCCAAAAATCCAGTGTTCCATGAAAGGACGAAACACATAGAGATTGATTGCCACATAGTTCGCCAACATGTCTCAAATGGATTGCTCACACCTCGGTTCATTACCTCAGCTGAGCAGCCGGCCGACTTGTTTACTAAAGCCCTGAACGCGGATTCACTCGCCAGGCTGAGCTCCAAGCTCAACGTTTGCAATCTTTTACATACGTCGAGCTTGCGGGGGGGTGTTGAGATATCCGAGCCAGGCTGAGCTGCCGTCGAGTTGCCGCCACAGTTGCAGCCGAGCTGGAGTTTGAGCTGCTGGACTTAGGCGCGTTCAACCCTAATTCAAAATGGGGTTCTGTGTGTAATTTAGCAAACAACAGGGGTTGATTTGTAATTTAGTCAGATAAGGTTGTAATTGATTTTAGTCCAAGGGTCAGTCTGTAAATAGTCAAAAGTGCTGTAACAGAATTAACAGCCTATATACAGGCTTCATCCCTTCCGATCAATACAATTCATTTTTCTGCAAATTTTGATTCCAGCGTGATCTCGACTCCGGTGTAATTCTGATTGTGTCTTTCTTCACACTTAATTATAATTAACGTGCAAATGATTATCCCAAATGTGCAAACGGTCAAAAATGGTCTCAAGGGAACATGACTCATTAATTATGTACACCCTTCTTGATAATCAACGTTTGTGCGTGCTTCAATTGATATTTGCTCATGTACATTCTTTTAGGTGGAATGTTAGACTCATATAGCACACGCCTAAATTTGAAAAGCAGCCATCAGTGATCAGATCTTAAGGATGCACATTATAAAGAAAATCATAGTTAAGAAAGAGATTATGATGTTGGTGAAACTAATCCCTAATGACCTAACTATCGACATAAATTGCTCATCCATAGCTGCATTATCGCTGAGACTAGTGCGTATGCCGATCTTACTGCTTCATGAATCCATCCAAATTAGCTGGATGACTAGGTGCGTAGTGGCGCACATAATTTACCATGTTGATAAACCTTCGGCAAATGGCTTATACGGGTTGATACAAGTGTCATAACGAATGCGCCTGACCCTGCAGCTTATCACACGTCGTCAGTATCCTACACAAAACCATGAGCAAGAAATACGATTGTGGTATCCAGGATTTGAATCAGCTGCATTTTCTATGCAGCAGTGTTCTGATTCTCGTGGATAAAACATTGTTATTCAGGATCCAAATTTTGGGACATCGTTGGCAGAATGCATATCGTACATAGCTATCTAATCAATCTAAATCTAATAATGCATATCAGTTATTATGAATTTGTTGAATAATAAAAAATGTCAGCTGTTAAGTTGTCCCATATCGAGTAATTGATTGATAATTACAAAGTATATATTGGGTCATGAACCATGACCTGCAAGTCGACTTTTGGGTCAAACTGGGGATTGGTCCAGTATGTGCTTGAAATTTATCATGGTATCAGAGCAAGCCCGAACCTGGGCCACCGCTGCGGTGGGGGATCGTTAGTCGTTGTCCCACATCGAGTAATTGATTGATAATTGCAAAGTATATATTGGGTCATGAACCATGTCCTGCAAGTCGACTTTTGAGTCAAACTGGAGATTGGTCCAGTATGTGCTTGCAATTTATCATAACTCATGGTCTAGTCCACGTGAAGATGACCATACTCATGCAGCCTATTTGGCCGAGCCTCTGACCATCACGCCCTCACCCAACATCACTTACTCTCCCTGCAAGATATGACACATGCTGCAACTCACATATCTCGAACCAGTTTAATTTAGTTCAAACGCAGATAACCTTTTCCGCACTAACATGGTCACTAACATGGTTTTTTGTGCTTGTTTGCATTATTGATCCGACTAAGACCAGAGTTAGTGACTAGAGATAGGCCATGCAAGGAGAGGAGACGTAAACATATTGACTACGAGGGCATGCCACGCAGCATGCACATGGACAAGTCCTCTCCGGCTATCAAGGTCTCTTGCTGACAAATTGTGTTGGATTTTATAGCACGTGCAATTTGATCAAATATGCTGAGATATTGCAGCTGTGATTTTTCTTTCCCGATTCAGCAGTACCAGCAACAGGATCTGTGTGGTACTTCCTGCAAGCCGACATCTATCACAGCATTCAACTATGTTTCAGTCTTAGGATATACTCAAGAATCCGGATTGGGATCTCATATAGCGTGTGTATTTTCTAGCTAATTTAAATGAGGAAGTTATTTTAGTTTAATTTTTTCAAAATTAAATACTCCGTAATATTTTGATATATAATAACTTTTGCTGGACTGCTAAATGTGCATTTTGCATTCCTAGGTCGCAAACGAACATCCCTCATTCGCTTAATCCCACAATCCCTATAACATAATTTAAATAACATCATCGACTTGTTCAATCATTTTCGGTTGGGCCAGCAAGATAGACTCCGTCTTCACAGCTAATAAATTCAGCGAGCCTATGAACTAATAATGTCCGGCCCGTTCGTATCTAGCCAATGTTTATTTTGTCGACGTCGGTCTTGGGCCTCTTGGCTCAAAGCCACAATTTCTTTTAAAATATCCCTATGACAGTCTGTATTTGATAACACAAATCAGTTTATTAGATAAAACAAACCAATTTTATTAGATAACGATAAGATTAGATTAGGAAGGACGATAAATATATATAAGATGGAAGGATATAATCTCAACCATTGATTTGACTAATCTGACGTTTAAGATTAAAGTTTGTTTTTAATTAACTGGACGGTTGGATATGCAAAAAACAAGGGCGGTTTGAGTTGACGGTTATTTTTTATTTGAATCTCATCCGTTCGATTATAACTAATCAACGATCGAGATTGTGTCTCAACGTCTAACAAATAGTTATCCTTCCGCCTTGAACTTTTCCCTTATTGTGTGAGACGGAAGGACATCATCTCACCATTGATTTCCATCAATCCAACGGTTAATATTGATAATCGTAACTCACCAACCGCCCCACGTTTTTTGCTAATTCATTATAAATTTAATTAAAAATCAATTTAATCTCAACCGCTAGATTAATCTAAATTCAACGGTTGAGATTAAGTCTTTATGTCTCACAAAAATTTAATGTTCTTCTAAAACTCAACCCTTAGATAATATAGATTATGCACAACCAACTATTCAAACCTGAAAGCACAGTTACTGTGCGGTTATTACTAGTTAAAGATTAAAGCCACCAGTTTTGTCAAATTTTTAACTGAGTTATATGAGAATATTTCGAGAAAATGTAGAAATATAAACCCAATTTTAAAAGGAAACAGTAATACTTGTCACAATTCCCGATGTTTGAAACACAAGTTCAATTAGGCAGTGCCATTCGAATGAGATCCTATATAGCGTATAATAATCTATAATAAATCCAAAAATGCGTAGTTAAGATCAATATGACATGGTTTAGATATAAAATTACGTCATTCTGTAAAAGGTTTAATAATTTAAAATTTTAGTAAAACGTCGTATTTTTATATCTTTTGATAAAAGTACTAGTTTTCAATTCGTTATAAGATGTATCGTATGGAGTAAGTTTTAGGAGAACATCAAATTTTATGTAAGACGGTGAGACTTAATCTTCACCGTTGATTACTAATAATCTAACGGATGAGATTTGATCACAAAAATAACCGTCAAATCCAACCACCCGTGTTTTTTGCAAATCCAACCACCCATTTAATTAAAAACAAACTTTAATCTCAACCGTTAGATTAATCAAATCAATGGCGGCTTAAATTATGTCCTTCTGTCTTACAATAATTATTTGTCCTCCTTGATACTAACTCTGTATCATATCTAATTCCATTGTCATTAAGTCCAGCCCAACCCCGTTCGATCCAAAAAAAAGGAGCTCGTCTCGGCCCGGGCTTATTATTCGTGGCCTATCTCTATTCATCGGCCCGGGCTAGCCTTGATTAAAATCATGCAGCCCTGATACTTATTTTGACTTAATTATAGAAAATTGCATCCGTAAAATATTATTTTTAATAGTTTAAATAATAAAATTTCCCAAAATATTTTAAAACTAATACTTGATTTGTTTTCATATATTTATCTCTTTTTTACAATATATATATAAATAATGAAATTAAGAAAAAATGATGTCAGAAATATTAAATATGTTGAAACACACCTGACACGACGGATAAGACCTAATGCATCGAAGCAAAGACACCAAGAGAAGGTCTCAAATTGAAACCCTTACCGTTGGGTGAGATCCTAGGACTCCATTAAGAACCATTGGATTGGGTGATCCAATAGTTGTGTTTTGTTTGTTTTTTTAAAGTGACATGTGCACAGCACGTGATCACTGTTTGCACAACTATTTACACTATTTTCTAGGTCTCAAAAGAGACCATCTCAAAACACCAAACCCATATGATGCATTACAATGCATTACAAGACTAGAATTAGGGTGTAGTTTGGATGGATTTTGACAGACCAACTTTTGTGAGTTTCGGGCCGGTGCTTAAAGCTTTTTAGGGTCTGGCCCAAATGGCAACCCCAAAGTTCAATGCAATGAAATTCACTAATTCCTAACTTGGTACAAAACATTAACAGACAAATCAAAGGTAGAGCACCTGCACTGGTGGCCTATTGGAGGAGGTGCTGCTGAGCTGGCGTACGGAATTGTGACGGAAGTACGTGCACCGGTCGGAAGCTGGAGCAGCTGCTAAGTTAGCAGCTGTTGGAGGAGGTGCTCGATGGAGAAAAAAGAGAATGAGTTGTGCTTTTAGGCCCAATTTTGTTTTAAAGTTTTAAAACTCAATAAATAAATTCCTGGTTAATAATTCAACAAATTAAATGTAAAAAAACACAAAGTAGCCGTTACACCAACTTTAAAAAATTCATACGTTAGAGATGGACCAAAAATTAAAGTTGTTTTGTCATACATTCAACGATCATATTCATGTGATCACTTTTTGTCATCTTTTTGAAATTTTTAATCTATAAATACATGTCTATTTTAACTTATAAATCACACCAATTGTTCAAATCACTCATTCATCTCACTACTTCACAAAATTAAATTTTTTAGATTTCATCAAAATGTCTCATTCTTGGTCCATGACAGAAGATATACAGTTATGCATCTCATATTGTCGACAATTTGTTGATCCAATATCCGGCAAAAACCAAAAGATCGAGAAGTTATGGGAAAAAAATTGTGTCGATTATCACAATAACTGGGAGTCGGGTGGCAACCAACACAGAGCAGAGTTGAGGTCACAAGTGTCGCTTGCTTCTCGATTTTGCATGTTGAAGGCAAATCTACTCTATTGGGGTTCTTGTATTTCTTGAGCACAAAGAAATAAGGAATTTCTTATGCACAAAGAAATAAGGAATCCGGTTGCAATTTGCAAGATGAGGTACATACCTATCAAATTTCAAATTAAAATTATACTTTAAAGTTATTATTAAGTTATTTATATTGCAGATAAGAACAGCACAAGCTAGGTTTCTTACAAAGAATAAGGAGTTCATACATTTTGAATGTTGGGAAGTAGTGAAATGTCATCCAACTTTTGTTCTTGCCGAAAGTAGTACCCCACTCACGGCTCCAACTGATCCAGTTTGACACTTTTGTTCATTCAACCTACGAAATGGATCCAAATGTGAGTATTGAAGAACTTTCTTTTTCTACACCCAAAATGGATCATGTGAGTTCAACAAGTCCTAAAGCTGCGAAAGAAGCAAAAAGAAAATGAATTCAATCCGCAAGTAAACGTCGAGATGATGCTTTAGGAGCTATGGCGACTAACCAAACTAACTATATAGCATGGCAAATAAAAAAAGGTGATGAAGAAGTTGCAATTCAAAAAGATGCTATGCGTCTAAAGAGGATGGCTGACGAGAAAAAGATCATGAAAACAAACACTGAGTGTATGACTTCTCTATCAAAGAGGTATTTCGTCAAAAGAAAGAATATGATCATGCAACAATATGATGATAATGAGGGACAAGGTACTTCGGGAGAATTTGATAACTGTTATCGTCCTAATCGTAATTGAACTTTGATGAATAATTTAGAATTTCCTTACAAGTTGACTTTCATGTAATGTTTATTTATCTTGTTTTACATTTTGAATTTAATTATGTTTATTCAAAAGAGTCATTTAATTTTTGTTAAATTGCTACTGAAACTTTAAACAAAAAATATAATAAAATCTACTACCAAATGCAATTCATTCAACTAGAAAAGAAACATACACAATTTAAAAAGTCATAATGAAATAACACACAACAAGTCATAATGAAAATAACACACAACAAGCTGAAATTTAAAGTCCTTCAGTTTCCATCAACCAATTGTGCTTCACCAAATCACTTTGAAGTTGTCTATGTAGATACGCTGATTCAAGTGTATTGCGTTGGTCATGAAACGCTTCTAATCTTTGACCTCTTTCAACTGGGTCGTTAACGACTCGACTACCGTTTGGACCAACTGGCCCATCATATATTGTAAATGAACTAGCCGGATTTTGTAAATCTTCTTCGTCATTCTCGACAAAGTCAGCCTCCACAAATTCTTCTTCAATAATCATGTTATGCATGATAATACAAGCTAACATAATTTTTTCAATGTGCTTAGTCGATGAGTCATGCGTGCATGACGAATTATTGCCCAATGAGATTGTAGAATTCCAAAGCATCTTTCTACATCTTTGCGGTAAGATTCTTGTTTCCTTGCAAACAACTTCTCTGCTTCAATTCGTGGATTGGGGATTGTTTTGATAAATGAAGCGTATCTCGGATAAATACCGTCGGCTAAGTAATAACTCTGATTGTATGTGCTTTCGTCAACTTTATATGTGAACCGATAATAAAAAGACAATACATAAATCTTAATATATTTTGTTATCCAATTATAAACACGTGTCACACGCTTATTGCTTGAAAGTCATATCAAAAATCTAAACCAATAATTCAAACTGCTTTTAATGGATTTTGTTTTTTTTATTTTACTTTAATTATATAGTATACAAATGTCCTACAATTCGATTTAACTTTAATTTTAAAATTATAATTATAATTATAAAAATATTTTTAACTTTATGAATAGTATTAGGAGGTGCTAGAATCATGAATGGGTGCATAAACTAAATATTGAGGAGGTGCTGATTGAGAGAAGGTGCTAAATTAGCACCTCCTCTATGGGTAGGAGGTGCTCAATGGGTGCATATGCTCTTAGCATCATTTAGGATTTGATACAAATTGTAGCAGGGTACACCCGATCTCATTCCGTGCAATTCATCTTTTTAACATGCAAGATACATATGAAACTAGGTATTTCAACATATAGCTTGCAATTGGCTTTTTGGGGGTTGTTACATTCTATTCGCAGATGTTCCGGACACTAAGGAAGCATGGTCTAGAGAGCTAGCGACCACTTCTCATGATTGACATTCAATGAGTTAGAGGCGTTTAATCCACAAGAGACCAACTGGTATTTGCATTTGTTAGGGACAAGATGAATCCAAGGTGAAAATGAACATGTTCGATGTAGAAGTATTCGAACAAATAGCTGCGTAATACAGACATAAACTCAAACAATCATCGGCCAATTGTGGTAGTGGTCCTGTTATTTTGACAGAAACCAGACAAGCAAAAATCAATTATTCCGAGAATGGCAGCTGTAGGGAATACCTTTCTGAAATGTGGGTTGAAGCTTTTGACCATTTATGATTTTAATCATATAGAGAGTTGCAATTTGATACTCTCACTTTTTTTTGATTAGAAAGGCGACAGCCCAAAGAATACAATACGAGGACTTAAAAAGCTAAATAAAATTTAGTCTGACTCGAAATAACAGAAAGATACGAAAATAAAGAAAGAGTTAAATCAAGTCATTTGCCTCGCTCAGTACTATGCTAAAATCGGAAGAAAAAAAACCTAAAATAAAGAAACATGCGGAAGCATGTAAACGATTGTTGTGAAAACAAGTGGCTACGTGGAGGCAGTATGACAAGCGGCTGAGGAAGCAAGCAACTTGCTGGCAGAAGGAAGCAACTTGCCGGTAGAAGGAAGCGACTTGCTGGCAGAAGCAAACAACTTGCTGGCAGTAAGCAAGTTGCAGGTGGAGATTAGAGTGAAAGCAGGAAGCTGCCTGCATCGAGAGGGCACCACCACAAACAGCAAGCTGGAAGCTTGAACGCGATGGGAGGTCGGAGGGAGGACATCAACCAAACATCAACATAAGCGGGAGGTCACAGAAATTACGAAAACGAACGTGAAACAACATTAAAAAAATCTCATAACTATTAAGTTTGGGAAATAGAGAAGTTCCAAAAAAATCTCAGCTTAGAAAGCTAGAGAGAAGCCAGAGAGAAGCAAGAGAGAAGCAAGACTTGTCTCAAAGCCGATATTTTCTTATCACTTGATACTCTCACTTGATTGTGATCACTTGTGCAAGGTTCTTGTTTCTTATCCATGTATCATGTTTTGTGTCACAACCAGTTTGAAAGCAACAACACAACCATCCAACATTGATATTTTTTTTATTAAAAGGGCAGAAGCCCAAAAGTACAAATCGAGGACTTAGAAGGCTAAACGAATTTAGTCTGACTCGGTCTAGTCAAAACATATAAGAAAAGATAAACTAAGGACTAAACAGAGTGTTTTTCCTCGGTAAGTACAAGAATAGGCAAACAAATATGACAGAAATTTAGTGAGCATTGTATGGAAGAACTCGCTATATCCATAGACTCCCGAAATTTCGTTGATAATAAATTGATGACTCTGATCAGCTTTAGAAAAGTAATCTCAGCAGTATGTGAACATAGGAGGCATAAGTGGAGAAAACCTGAACCGAGGTAAACCGAAGACCAGCAAATTCAGTTGACTCGATTCCAGGGAGACACGAGACATGACAATGGCAGACAACCACTCAGCGCGACACGCAGCAGTCTGCATCATCGTAAAGTAAAGCAGGTGACAGTAACTGGATGCCGCCAACACTACCAACAACATCTCCAATCAGCCAGCAGCTGACGAAGAAAACATATTTAATTCTATCCTTTTTACATGGCCTAGGTCGTCAGAAATGGTTGGGCCTTCTTTAGCATGAAGCCTTGTACCTTCTTTCTTGGGTTTAGCCATATACATCCTTAATAAGTACTAACTTGTGTGTCTCATTATTGATTTCATTTCTTTTTCAGGTATACCAAATTTATTTTGGTTTCTGAAATTTTGCATGAATATATTTTCACCACACACATTTTTATGTCTCTTGTATTTATAGTCATCAAATTTTCTATTTCATTTTTATTATCTTTTTTTAAAATCTCGTTTTCAGACCTAAAAGAGACATAAATAATGGGACAGAGGGATTAGAACCTATATACCTGACCCAGTCTCAGCCTGAAACTTCGATGTTTCTCGCTCAGTGCGAGAAGCTCGATTATCAGAAATGAGACA
>QZGG01002441.1:0-37621 GCA_006409495.1 Sedum album
TTTTATCGAGGCAGATCAGGAAAGTTTCATTTACTTAAAGTCATCCAAAGGGTGTTATAAATATAAACTAAATGATGGTTGTATAACGTTTGACTTTTGTATCATATCATATTATTTATAAATGCCTATATAAAGACTTTGCATTACGTTAAACAAAAATTAAGAAAAACCACTCATACTTCCTCCCTTACTTCTCCATATGTCTACATTTTATTTCTTTATTTTATTCTCAATATTATAACAGTTCAATTTTTTTAAAAAAGGTAAGAATACTTCTAACTAGCATTTATAACTAAAAAAGGCAGCTGGTATCACGGTACATGAGAATTGATAAATGACAAATTACAATAAGATCAACTTGTTGCGGTCGTCAACGACCATAATAAGAGACTGCAGAATACACAGTTTGTAGTGCAGTAAGGATCAACAATACGATTGCAGCGACAAGAGACAATGCTGTCCATGGACTACTGAAATAATCATGGATCAAATTAGTCCTCCACACATGCCATTTTGTCGCATAATAGTCCTTCCAGTAGTCGTTCACCTCTACCATTTGCTTGGACAAGTAGCAATGATCCACATCGAACACAAGTTCCCTACAAACCTTGTTGAACAAGTTTGCTACGTTTTCCTTGCTCCCCAAGGCATGGTTGATGATCTCAAATTGGTGTAAAATTTTGATGTCTTTGGATGAACTTATCAGGCCATCAAGGAGCATGAAAAAATTGGTGAAATATGGCTCGGCTTCTTGGTCACACTGCTCATAAGCCAAAAAGTTTAGAAAAATCGGAACAGTGTTGTCATTGATGTATAATGCTGGCATTTCAAGAGTTCCATTTGAGAATTTGATATCTAGGAGTTCATTCCCTTCTCCTCTTTTAAACCGAACTCCTACTTCTTGAAGCTCTGCAACACAATGGATCAGCTGTCTTTCTTGTGCTCGGTTAACATATGATGTCCTATTATTGTTGCTCAGATATGACCACTGAGAGTCCGTAACATTTTTCTGCATTGGTGAGATAAAAGATAGGAGAAGTACATCAAGAATATGCTCCGGCACATCTCTGTAGTCGGTCTCATACTTAGCTCGTGGGAGTAACGGATTGAGAAACTCAAGAACAAGCTTGATAAGAGGTGGCTCATGATCATCCAACTTTGTCAAATTGTATAACTTTTCAAGTACAAAGAATGGGAGTTGATTCTCTAACATTAGCAAGTCACGTTGAAGGGTCCGCAGCATCCAACGAGTAGTGAATATTGCATCATCTATTTTCTCCTGAAGTACTCAATATAATTCAATGAGAAAGAACATCTTCTACCATTAATTGCTCAATATCAAAAATATTCAAAAACTTGGACCTGAAGTTATTTACCTCGAGTGATTTGTGGAAAAGGCATAGCAACTCAACAACGAAGCATCCATCAAGAACCATCATCTCCACGAATTTGTCACTACTCATAGTGACAACCTCAGAATAAGTCTCTCTAGTTTTGATCTCTATGTCTCTCATTGCTGTTTCAAGAGCCTCCAAAGTAATTTTTTTTCTTGTTCTCTCACCTCTTTTTCCCTCTGCTTCCTCATGATGCTCTTTACTAAGACTCTTTGACAATTTCCCACCAAGAAGTCGAAAGAGGTAGCGTTCCTTGTGCTCATCCATAACCCTCAGCCTCGGATCCCGGTAATGAAATGGGCCAATAGAGATGATCTTTGGTAGATATGCCTTCCTGTGGATTTTTAATAGGTTAGTTGGGACTCTGTAGATTGTCCATTTCTTCCCCGAATCATAGACTACTCCCTGTTCAAGGACTGAGTTTAAGTTAACCACCCATTCGGAGGGCTCTCGTTGACTTTCTTTGTTATTAAGACCGTCGTCCTCCTCTGCAATTGTATTAGTAGCCACGCTCTGCATTCGCTTGTATTTAGGCATTCTCCCCATTGTAAGTTGAGGTTTTTGAGCTAAAGGGCAAATATGTATATATCTCAAGGAAGTTTTGACTATATATACAAATATGACCTGCATGCTATGCTTTTATCAAAAGCAACTTATGTTTAGATTTTTTTATCATTTTATATTTGCACATTTTTAATTTATATTCGTAAGAGTACATCTCACATGTTCATCTTATTCATTACTTTATCAATTTGGTGTCACGTTTCAATCACTAACTCAGTTGAATTTAGTGTTATCCATTAACCTAAAAGGTAAACACGTGTCGCCCAATTGATGAACTAATGGATGAGATGGACGGTTGAGATATCTCTTTACGAAAATAATTTTAGAATATGATGTAATTGAACGCTTCTCCTACTATGAATATGAATTAGTTGCTATGTTATAATATTGAAGGAGTAACCTAGATAGTGGTAGAGGAGTGCAAGTCATCATGAAGGGGAATGCAGCAAATTTTAATATCAATGAGAGAATGTCAATACAACACAACCGTCATGAGTTCACGTCCTTGTCAATCCATATAAATATTGTACATATGATGTGGATTATGCTTGTGAAAGAGTTGGTCTATTATTATCAATCATAATCGAGCACTGGATTATTAATAAGTGATCAGACTTATTAAATTGTCCAAGGAGTCCGATAGTTGGATGGATTCAACAAGTTACATATATTAGTAATGTTGTAACTACCTATCTATGCACATATTTTAGTTCAAAGCACCCCAAGTCCCTAGCTGGCAAAACTTAGATAATCGAGGGTTTATGGTGGATAATACGAATTTATCGGAACACCCTCATGCCTTTATTCTTAATAGGATTCAGAGGATTTTCTATCTTTAGTATGTGCGATAAGCACCCAATATCATTTGAATACAAGGACGCTTTCTACTTATTTATGATGAAAGGAAAAGTGTTAGTCTTATTGGTATAAAATATGTTTTTGAACAATATAGTTATTCAAAGTAGTTACACATAAGTTGGAATAGAATAATAAGTTATTATAATTATAAAACCAGAATAGGAGATGCAATATAACATGCTACAATAATAACTAAATGTGTGATAGAGGAGACAACCACATAATCGTAAGGTGCATATTATCTGAGATTTGAATATCCAAAACATATGACAGTTGCATATCAACGAATATTTTGGAGCCTTGAAGAGATATGGCTCAGATATTCTCCAATAATATTTTGGAAACGCTATCTCAAACTATAAAAAAGTAAATATAACAAATATTAATATTTGTTAGAGGATTTTTAGGGAATGGTGACACAATAAATTGGAGTGGAATGAGGTTGGAGAATCATGCACTTAAACCACAATTAATCTCTTGCTTGATAACAATATCCAAGAGACAACAAGGTTAGGTCATTAGAGTACATCATCGAAGATCGAAGCTCAAGTTAGTACTCAAACACTAAGAGTTGGAACCTGTTTAAGGTTGACGTTTCACAAAAGCGGATACGGATACATATCTGTCTGAGCCGTACAGAAGAAGGCCAGTGCTTTGGGAGAACACTATAGAAGACGTGTCCTTGCTATCCGGGAGGAGGCTTGTGATTCGAGAGAACACTGTAGAGGACAAAGTAGCATTTGGAGAATAGAGGCTGCTCTGACAAGGCATTGAGCGGAAGCTCTATACTGAGGAGAGCTTAGTGCGCATTCAGACAAGTCATGAACCCCCTCTTGCATTCATTGATTGTATTTTTTCAATGCACCAGATTACACCACGTCATTGCACTTTTCACGTGTATGTCACGTGCAAATATATGTCCAACTCACATGCCTCATTAATGCGTTGCCAAAATCTGGTAGATTACCTGAATTATATGAATTCATCAAAATAAATGGATCAACATGAATACATCTCTACATATATAGGTAACATGGACTTTATGACACTTTGAGAATTTTAGTTTGCAACGATTGATTGATTGTGGAGTTACAAATGCATAATTGATTTCTCAATCATGATTCATATAAGGATATAAATCGAAATATGCTACTGCATTTTTCCATTAAATATCATGTGACAAAAACAAACCTGATTAAAAATTGGAAGAAAACTGATGCTAGATGTTGAGCCTTAGTTTTGATGATTGACAAACATTAAGGACTAATATTGTGTTGAGATTTAATGTGATATGCAAAAAGCAATTAAAGAAAGCTCACCTGCCAAAGAAGGAATAAATCCAAGATTTAATCAAAGAATTAAAAGAACATGTAGCGGCTATGCCAACTTTGGAAGGTGGCAATTATGAAAAGATCATGCGAGCATCTATGACACATCAAATAAGGAAAGCGAATCTGATTGAAGAAGACAAAAATGAGAGATTACGAGAAGTATAAAAGAAAGTCTGACGGCTTCGAAGAAGATGCGCGATATCCGAGGAGCAAGAGAAGAAGGCAGATTTCATTGAGCCGGATTATTGTGCACGCTGCCGAGGAAGTTGCTCGAGAGTACATATGGTGTGAGCTTTGTTAGGTTGAGTTTACAATTTACAAGTATTGTATCTAGTCGTTGTAGGCAATAGATAGTATGTTGTAATAGTAGAACAAGTATACCTTAAAGAAGCGTCACACGCATTCAAACCCTTCTACGGAAGGTAGTGATTTTACGCATTAGTCTGGTTGGCTATTGTGGTTTCCACCAATGTTTTTAAAACCGAACCGATCCGTGACCCGGCGAGGTTGGTGGGTCACTGGGTTAATGGGTCAACCGGGTCGACCCGTGGGTCAATGCATATTATGATGTAATTATATTTAAATAGATTATGAATTTAAAATAATTTAAAGGTTTTTTTAGCGAAAACCACCCGTCCAATACTACTATTTGAACAAAACCACCCCCTCAAATTTTTTTTGACTACCCATGAATGTAACAACTCTTTAACACAACTTTTTTTACAGGTCAACTGGTGATTCTCACCGTTGACCTTGTTGACTTACAATAAAATATGAATAAAAAACTAATAAGCCAAGTTTACGCTTAATTAATCTAATTAATTATGTTTACCATAAAAACCTAATTAGTCCCCTAACCCTAATCTGCTCTCTCCGTCGTTTTAGCTTTGGGTGGGTTTTGTCGTCTCCACGCGCTTTACATCTAGCCTTTGTCAGCTGGAACGACGTCGTTGTCGTCTTCTGCTTCTTCTCAGATCGCATCCACGTCATCTGAGACGACAACGTCTTCGAAATGGAGAGTGAAGCCGAAGGCGAGATTGGGAAAGGATGAAGTGCATCTGTCGTTGTCGTTGCTGTCTATTAGGTATTATGAGAAGATGAATTTGGGGTTTGGGATGATGAAAAGGTGAGAGCTTGATTGGATTTGAGATGTCCCAGTTGGTGATATGGATCTGGGTTTGTGTTGAATTAGGGTTTGGATCGTTATATCGTGTTCGATTTGATCTTGGTCTACTACCAATCTCAATTAGGGTTCATCTTTCTTATGTTCTTGACATGTATGGATTTTAATTAGTCCTTCCATATGCTATATTGACTTCCTTGTTTTGTATACTTATATGATTAATAATGATATGTTTCCGGCTGGGTTCTGATGATGTTGAGATGTTCTTGGACATTTTGAGGAAAAAGGCTGTGTTTTTCTTGAGATTATCTGCGGAAAGATTGATTCTTGAGGGTGTTGGGTATTGATTCCTGGGGTCAGATGATGTTTTCTTGAATTTTGAGGGTGTTGGGTATTTATACACATATTTTTTATTCATATTTTAGGGTAAACATAATTAATTAGATTAATTAAGCGTAAACTGACTAGTTAGTTTTTTATTCATATTTTATTGTAAGTCAACAAGGTCAACGGTGAGAATCACCGATTGACCTGTAAAAAAAGTTGTGTTAAAGAGTTGTTACATTCATGGGTGGTTAAGTCAAAAAAAATTTGAGAGGGTAGTTTTGTTCAAATTGTGGTATTGGACGGTGGTTTTCGCTAAAAAACCCTAATTTAAAATATGATATATTTATTAATAGAAATACTATATATTGTGTTTACTTATTTTTGTCAAGCATATAAGGCATAATTTATTAGGTTAAATATGAGATTGTAATGAAAAAAAGTCAAAATATTTTTTTTCCTTTATTTAAATTCTCAAAACTTTACTTTTTTTATAAAAATGGGTCAACCACCGGGTCACCCGGTCCGGGTCAACTGGGTCAAACGGCCGGGTTATCGGTTCTTGACCGGGTTTGACCGGGTTTAATGCATAAACGGGTCAACATGTGAACCGACCCGGTTGGACCACCGGGTCCGGGTCAACCCGCCGGGTCGGGTCGGGTTTTAAAACACTGGTTTCCACTATAAATTGTGAGTTATTTACTTTCAGTATCTAATTAAGTTTAATTCCGATGCGTTTAAGAATTGACTGCAAACTCTCTCAGGAAATCCATAACTGAGTTACCTCAAAGGGAACGCTAACCTACGATCCAACAATTGGTATCAGAGCAGGTACTCTAGATTTGTGTTAGCATTGCAGGTTGAGATGACAACTAGCAACTCAATCAACAATTCATTCTGAAAATCTCCAACGCTGAACCCTGGAGAGTTTGACTGGTGGACAAAGCAAATTAAAGCTCATATTTGTTCCTCGGACGGGCAGTTATGGAGGGTGATCAAGCAAGGTCCAATCTCTATTGTGGACTCCAAAGATCCAACTAAAGAAAGAAAAGGGAGAACTACACTGATGCAGAATACAAAGCTTTAGAAAAGAACAATTGGGCCAAAAGATTCTATATGCCTCACTTACCCCTGGTGATTAAAAGAAGGTCATGAAGTACAAGATAGCTAGGGATATTTGGAATGGATTATCCAGACTCTATGGAGGAAACGATGATATTAAGAAGAATAGAATTCTAGCTGCATTAAGAGACTATGAGAGTACCCTCCAAGGGAATGTTGAATCTCTAGAAGACTTTCACTCGATTTCAGACTTATGTAGGACAAATGGAATTCTTGGATGAAGAAATCCCTGAGTGGAAAGTCACACATCACTTCCTTCAAGCGCCGAACTCCAAATGGGATGTAGTAACACTTGCCTTACAAGCTCAGAGTAATATCAAGAGGATTACACTTGAGGAATTGGTGGCCAAGCTTCAGAGTCACGCTGGCATTATTGAAAGGAAAATCGCAAGAAGAGAGCCTGAGCGAGCAAAGTCCATTGCACTGAAGATTGAAGAAGCTTTTGATCTAACTCAGAATTTTTAGTAAATGAAGGTGATCTTCAACTACATTGGGACACGGATGCAGATCCAGAGGCAACTTAGACTGCAAACCCTGTCGAGGAAAGTAAAAGTGCCATCCCTTGGGGGATAACAGAGAGGAAGCAGAACCTCAGGGGGAACAAGAAGGTGAATTCCCTCTCGAGGAAGGCCAGGACAAAGCTGAAATCAAACTCGCAGCCACTAGAAGTGGAAGAAAGATCAGACCACCGTCCAGATTAAGAGACTACCAGTGCTACACCTCTCAAGAAAACATAAGTTTATCTGCCTTTGTTTCACTAGCTGAACCTAAGACAGTTAATGATGCCCTACGTGACCCTGACTGGGTCATGGCCATGCATGAAGAACTTCATCAATTCGAACGAAACAAAGTATGGAGATTGGTTCCAAAACCAGAAGGTAGAAAGATCATTGGTACAAAGTGGGTCTTCCGTAACAAGATGGACGACAAAGGAGTAGTTGTGAGAAACAACGCTCGTTTTGTGATAAAAGGATACAATCAGCAAGAGGGGATAGACTACAATGAGACGTTTGCTCCTGTAGCTTGACTGAAAGCTATCAGGTTATTGATAGCGTATGCAACCCATCACAACTTCACTCTATGTAAAGACAGCTTTCCTTAACGGGGAACTTAAAGAGGATGTTTACGTAAGTCAGACACCGGGCTTTGAGAATACAGATTTACCTGATCATGTATACATGGACAAGGCACTATATGGACTAAAGCAGGCTCCCCGTGCCTGGTACGAAAGACTGTCACGATTTCTACTATCGAATGGCTATGTACGAGGAAAGATAGACAAGACCCTCTTCCTTCTGAGGGAAGGCAGAGATATGCTGGTGGTTCAAATTTATGTGGACGACATTATTTTTGGGTCATCAAATGAAAATCTTGTCAAGAGATTCACTCAGCTAATGGAAAGCGAGTTTGAAATGAGTATGATCGGTGAGCTCAAGTTCTTCCTAGGATTACAAGTCGAACAAGGAAAGGATGGAACAAGGGTTCATCAATAGAAATACTTAAAGGATCTTCTGAAAAAGTACGACATGGAATCCTCAAAGCCGATGCATAGACCTATGTCCCCCAATGACTCACTCGGGAAGGATGAAGCTCACCCCCTGTAGACGCAACGGTGTACAGAGGATGATAGGTTCACTTTTGTATCTTACAGCCAGTAGACCAGACATCTTATTTAGTGTGTGTTTGTGTGCCAGGTTTCAAAGTGACCCAAGGGAGACACACATCAAGGCTGTAAAAAGGATAACTGAGAGGGGCAGACGACCTATGCCTATGGTATCTCCGAGGAGGTAACCTAACACTTATTGGCTATGCTGATGCTGACTATGCAGGTTGCAGAATGGACAGAAAACCAACATCAGGAATGGCATAGTTTTTAGGATCATCATTGATATCATGGGGATCGAAGAAACAAAATTCAGTCGCACTTTCAACCGCGGAAGCCGAGTACGTAGCAAGTCCTGCTTGTTGTGCACAACTACTATGGTTGATGCAACAACTAAGCGACTATGAAGTTTAGGTTAAGTGTTCGACTGTATTTTGTGATAATACCAGTACCATTTGTATATCAAAAGATCCAGTACATTTTTCACGCACTAAACATATGGAGATAAGATATCACTTCTTACGTGATTGTGTTGAAAAAGGGTTGATATGGATGGAATACTGCCCAACGGAACTACATGTAGCAGACATTTTTACAAAGGCATTGCACAAAGAGCCCTTCGAGAGACAGCGTCTAGAGCTCGGTATGATCTTTCTAAACTAGTTGTACCGAGTCGTGCATGATATTTCCCTCGATGATTGACTATGTTGGCATGCAGATAAAGCCTAATTTCAACTTTGCATTATCCATAGCATGCTTGATTGATTGATACTGATACACGTTATATGTCATTCATATTAGTTTTGATATGAAATAGCAGCTATTAATGTCATGCAAGTAATCTTTCTTGATTAGCCTATGTGAAGAGCATCATATTTTGAACCCTCATTACAAGCCTAGATGTTCTTCCAAACTAACACTAGCCTTAAACACTTATGAGTTCCAACTGCCACTTGATTTTATTTTGGAACTTGAATGCATGTGCTATGTCATATTTATTGATTCGATTGAGTGTAACATATTTAAATCATTATGATTGTGTCGTGTTACACTAGGGGGGAGTATTCGGGAAATTCCCGAAATTCCGACCCGAAAAATTTCCCGAATTTTTTTTCCTGACCCTAAATTTTTGTTACGATTTCCGAAATTAGTTTTGATGATTGACAAACACTAAGGACTAATATTGTGTTGAGATTTAATGTGATATGCAGAAATCAATTAAAGAAAGCTTACTTGCCAAAAAGGAATTAATCCAAGATTTAAGCAAAGAATTAGAAGAACATGGAGCGGCTATGCCAACTTTGGATGGTGGCAATTATGAAGAGATCATGCGAGCATTTATGACACATCAAATAAGGAAAGCAAATCTGATTGAAGAAGACAAGAAGGAGAGATTACGAGAAGTATAAAAGGAAGTCCGACGGCTTCGAAGAAGGTGCGCTATATCCGAGGAGCAATAGAAGAAGGCAGATTTCATTGAGCCAGATTATTGTGCACGTTGCTGAGGAAGTTGTTCGAGAGTACATGTGGTGTGAGCTTTGTTAGGTTGAGTTTACAATTTACAAGTATTGTATCTAGCCGTTGTAGGCGATAAATGGTACGTTGTAATAGTAGAACAATTATATCTTAAAGAAGCGTCACACGCATTCAAACCCTTATACGGAAGGTAGTGGTTTTACGCAGTAGTCTGGTTGGTTATTGTGGTTTCCATTATAAATCGTGAGTTATTTACTTTCAGTATTTAATTAAGTTTAATTCCGCTGCATTTAAGAATGACTGCAAACCCTCTGAGGGAACCCATAACTGAGTTACCTCAGAGGAAACGCTAACCTACAATCCAACACTAGAAAAATCACAAGTTCAGTCCCTAGAACTATTTGTATGGAGGCCCATAGTAATAAGGTTTCTAACATTCTGATGCTAATTTGACTAAGAAACAATTAAAATCAAAGAAGACCTACCGAGGATTGGGAATGCAGGGAAGCACAGAAGAGATTGAAGGAATCCAGAAGTCAGCTACTGGTTAGACGAGAGCAAAACAATGTGATTCCTCAACTTCGAGGAGCATGAAAGGCCTTTCGTATAATGTCTGAATACACTCTACTTGTGATGTAAGTCGATGGTTTTAGTCATCCTTTGTTCTGGTGCACATTGCTCATTTCCGTGTTCCCCCAGCCCATAGCTGGTTGATAAATTGGTGTGCTCTGAATATGGTAGTTGTTTTCATTGTTGTAGGTTGTATGGTTGTAAGTATGGATGAGAGAGTGACTACCGCTAGCACCATTCTCATTGGAGGAATTAGGAGCAGCTTCGAACGGAGTGGTGATGTTGTTGGCTGTTGCTGAGCTGCCGAAAGCTAACATACAGGAGACTGGAATTGGGAGTGGTGAGGAGGCTGATGTGACGCTGCCATTTGATTCCCTGGATTCAGCTATGAAACTAGCAGCAATTATCTGAAACTTGCAGCAATTATTATTATTGAACATCAGAAATAAACTACGATCACCAATACATAGTTCTTGAAAGACACCTGAACAGTTGTTGCAGCGATCAGCTTTCCAACAACTCTGCCACCTGAAGGTTTGCCATCCGACGAAGACAAAAGAACAGTCAACTCGAAATTATCGCTGCGACTCCCATCGTTGTTCATGGAGAAAAAAGGCCCACTCAGAGAGAGTATGTTAAAGCATCCCTTACATGTTAAGCTCAAATGAGAAGAAAGAACAATTACCATTGATCACCATTTCAAGCAGAGAACAAGATGTTAGAATAATTTGTTTATTCTATTTTAGGACCCACATTATATTCGAATAATTGCTATTATTAAGGAAATAATCTTAAAGATAAAGTGATCAAATATTAGTTAAGATTTGAGTGTGATATATTTGGTTATGAGATATTATATGCAGATACCTTAGAGATATTTATCAATATTCTAGAGAGACGGATTTGGTAATTACCTCAATTTATGGCTGGTTGTGCACAACTATAAATATGGGTTATGGTCCCCGGTCTACCGTATCGTTTCCAACTCTCTTGACTCTCACAAGTTAGTTGCATAGGAGCATCCGGATAGACTGGAAGCACCAACCCAGGGTTTCATTCAGCACAACAGTTCAAGTTCATCAATGGATTCAGGTATGTAATTCAATTATATTGTTATGCTTAATGTCACTAATATGGTTAAGATCCTGTTAAGTATTCCGCTGCGTTTATGGATCTCACAAGTGGTATCAGTCGCCCCCATATTTTGTGAATTAAGCATATTATGGTGACATTCGGTTTTGACAATTTATGCACTGATGTACTCTTGATCTCATTTCTTTTTTGTTCTCATTATTTTAATGCCTAACCTACTGCGTGAGGATTTTGACTTTTCAAAGTCCCAACCTTTATGAAACACACAACCGTGTGATACCCAGTATGAAGCATCCATCCACGCTACCACTCGACGTCGTCAATTCTGATTCATGTTCTCACCGCCACGCCTCGATGATTCTTCGATTCAGATCTGTCGATTCAATTTCAATTTCACAACTTTGAAGAGGATGCAAAATTAGTACGAGGTTTGTCATATTATTGCAAGTTTTATTTCAGATTCCGCATATTGCAGTGCGAAACGGTGGACTGATGACACGGTAAGAGGGCCAAGCGTGGCGATGGCGGCGGTGGCGGCCGTGGTGGTGGCTGTTGGGTTTTTTGGGTTAAGGATGAAACCCTAATTAGGTTTCTAATTTGGGAGGGATTTGGACCATTCGGTTCAGTCCAATTCGGACCGGTCTGGTTCGTTTTGGATTGGTTCGGTTCAATACTCATTTAGTTCAAATCAATTAAATTTGGTCTAATCAGATCTGGTTTAGTTGATTCTGGTTTGTTGGTTCAGTTTGGTTTAATTAAATTGGTAACTATTTACCTATTAAGGAACTAACAAAATTCAGATTTAATTGCATGAATTGACATTCAATTTTTGGCCAATTTTCCAAATATTTTAATTGAAATGGAATACTTGACCACCTCCGTGGCGTATCCATGTAGATTATTATATTTGATTTATTGGAATACGTGTGCAATTTACGTAAATATTAATTAGGCCTCCGCACTTAATATTTATTGTGGTTGTATACGTACATGTGGTGATAAATGTGTGATGATTGTTTGGTTATATAATGTGAATAATAATTACATCCTCCGATGGATTATTATTTGACATACCTTATCGTCAGTATTTGATCACTACAACAAGATATCATTGCAATTAATATCATAGTCCTCCGACATGTTATTAATGTTGTGCCGGTGTCTTGGAATGTTATATTCTGCATTTAAATCGTTAGTGAGCATATTACTTATTTGCTATCTCTTGTTCCGTTTCAGCTTTTATGACGATGTCTTCCGGTGCTGCCAACAGCACCATTCCCAAGTTGAATGGTGGCAATTTCAGAGAATGGAAAGAGAGTATGCTGATTCATCTTGGCATCTGGGATTTGGATCTTGCACTCCGCATGCCTAGACCAGCTGCTCTCACTGCTGAAAGCACCAGAGAAGAAAAAGAATACAAGGAACGGTGGGACCGTTCAAACAGGATGAGTCTTATGATCTTACAGCATGGTATCCCACCTGCTTTCAGGGGCGATGCTACTAATGAAAGCACTGTGGCTATTGAGTTCCTTGCCGATATAGAAAAGCGTTTTTTGAAAAACGATAAGGCTGAAACAAGTACGCTTTTAGCAAACTTGATTTCAATGAAGTATACCGGTAAGGGAAGCATAAGGGAGTACATCATGGAGATGTCTCATCTTGCTTCAAAACTTAAGGCTTTGAAGCTCGAGTTATCTGATGATTTACTCGTGCATTTGGTTTTAATCTCTCTTCCTGCACAATACAGTCAATTTAAGGTCAGTTATAACTGCCAGAAGGAGAAGTGGACTCTTAATGAGCTCATTTCATATTGTGTGCAAGAAGAGGAGAGGCAGAAGCAAGATAAGCCTGAAAGTGCTCATTTAGCTCGCACCTCCAGAGATAAAGGTAAGGACAAAGTTAAGGAATCAAGGGCTGCTGTGCCACCTAAGGGTCCAGATGCAAAGAAGCAAAAACAGATGATGGCTGCTTCTTCTGCAGGAAGTCTGGACATGTGAAGCAGAACTGCCCAAAATACGCTAATTGGCGTGCTAAGAAGGGTAAGTTTCTGACTTTGGTCTGTTCTGAAGTTAATTTATCTTCAGTACCTAGAAAACATGGTGGATAGATTCTGGTGCTACTACTCACATATGTGTTTCTATGCAGGGTTGCCTCCACTATCGAACGCCAAATGATGCTGAAAGACGCATTTATGTGGGAAACGGCGAATCAGTGCAAGTAGAGGCAATAGGGCATTTTAGATTATTGTTGACTTCTGGTCATTTTTTGGATTTAATGGATACTTTTATTGTACCGTCTTTTCGACGGAATTTAATTTCAATTTCTGTTTTGGACAAATCTGGTTATCATTGTTCATTCGGAAATAATAAGTTTCAATTATCCATTAATTCTGAAATAGTCGGGACTGGAACTTTAAATGTCTATGATAATCTATATTCGTTGGAAAATTCCATCGTATAAAGAAAACCTGCATGTGGAAACACGTGGTACGAAGAGAAAGTTAACTACTTCAGCCTCATTATGGCACAAGCGTTTAGGTCATATTTCAAAACCTAGAATAGAACGCCTTGTGTCTGATGGGATTTTGGACACACTCGATTTCTCAGATTATGATACCTGTGTCGAGTGTATTAAAGGAAAACAGACCAAAAGTAAGAAATATGATGCTAATAGAGCCTCAGGCGTCTTGGAACTGATTCATACAGACATCTGTGGACCATTTCCTACACCATCATGGAATGGTCAACGATATTTTATCAGTTTCATAGATGATTATTCTCGATTTGGCTACATATTTCTTATACATGAGAAATCACAGGCTCTGGACGTATTCAAAGCCTATAAGGCTGAGGTTGAGTTACAACTCAACAAAAGGATCAAGTGCATTAAATCTGATCGTGGTGGTGAATACTACGGCAGATATGACGGTTCAGGTGCACAACGTCCAGGACCATTTGCTTTATTCCTAGAGGAATGCGGAATTGTACCTCAGTACACTATGCCTGGCTCACCAAGCATGAATGGCGTGGCTGAGCGCAGGAACCGCACTCTTAAAGATATGGTGAGGAGTATGATTAGTCATTCTACCTTACCAGAAAAACTCTGGGGTGAAGCACTAAAGACAGCAGCATATATCCTTAACAGAGTGCCAACTAAAGCAGCTGTTAAAACACCTTATGAGCTTTGGAATGGGCGCAAGCCTAATCTGAAGCATTTACGTGTTTGGGGATGTCCAGCTGAGGCGAGACCTTATCGTCCTCATGAAGGAAAGCTGGACTCAAAGACAGTAAGCTGCTATTTTATTGGCTACTCTGAGCGATCTAGGGGTTTTAAGTTTTACAACCCAGCTACCCGAACTATTTTTGAGACGGGAACTGCAACGTTCTTTGAGGATGTTGAGTTTGGGGGGAGAAATCATGTCAGGAACATTGCCTTTGAGGAAGATGGACCTACAACTGCTTCTGACAGTGATTATATTGAATTACCGATCATTGTTCAGAGGTCAGACTTAGATCATCAACCTCAGGATGATGTTGTTCCCCTCCAGCTCAAGTTCAGGACAATGTTCCTGAAGTTCAAACTCAACAGCCTCAAGAAGAAGTGCCACTGCGGAGATCCTAGGGAGAGGAGAAATGCGATTCCGGATGATTATATCGTATATCTCATGGAACATGGGGAAAATGGAATGCTGGAAGATGATCCTATCACTGTTCAGCAAGCCATAGAAAGTTCTAACTCTCAAAATTGGATCAATGCAATGAATGAGGAGTATAAGTCTATGCAAGACAATAAAGTTTGGGAACTTGTCCCGTTACCTGAAGGTGCGAGACCCATTGGTTGCAAATGGATATTTAAGACCAAGAGGGACTCGAATGGTAATGTGGAGAGGTATAAAGCACGTCTTGTAGCTAAAGGCTTTACTCAGAAAGAAGGGATTGATTTTAAAGAGACTTTCTCTCCGGTTTCATCGAAGGACTCCTTTAGAACGATCCTGGCACTGGTTGCACATTTTGATCTTGAGTTACATCAGATGGATGTTAAGACCGCGTTCCTTAATGGTGACATTGAGGAAACGATTTATATGAAACAACCAGAACACTTTGTATCCAAAGATGCAGAGAATATGGTTTGTAAATTAAGGAAATCCATCTATGGACTCAAACAAGCGTCTCGTCAGTGGTACTTTAAGTTTCATCAGATTATTATCTCATACGGTTTCGAGGTAAATTCAATGGATGAATGTGTGTATCACAAGTTCAGTGGGAGCAGACATATTTTCTTGGTTTTGTATGTCGATGACATATTGCTTGCTACTAATGACATGAGGGCACTTAAAGACACTAAGGAATTTCTTTCTCAACATTTTGAGATGAAAGACCTGGGTGATGCTTCCTTTGTATTAGGAATCCAGATACATCGAGATCGTTCGAGAGGTATCTTGGGATTATCACAAAGGAACTATATTGAGAAAGTCCTCGAAAGGTTTAGCATGCAGAACAGCAAACCATTAGATACCCCTGTCGCTAAGGGAGACAAATTTAGTCTCAAACAATGTCCTACAAATGCTCTGGAAATTCAGGAGATGCAAAAGATTCCTTATGCATCTGCAGTTGGGAGTCTTATGTATGCTCAAGTATGCACTCGTCCTGATATATCATTCATCGTTGGCATGTTGGGAAGATATCTCAGTAACCCTGGAGTGGATCATTGGATAGCAGTCAAACGGGTTATGAGGTACTTGAAGGGAACAAAAGAGTTTATGCTCACTTATAGGAGATCGGACCAGTTAGAGATCATTGGGTACTCCGACTCTGATTTTGCTGGATGCCAAGATAGTAGACGATCCACATCGGGCTATATTTTTCTGTTAGCTGAAGGAGCTGTATCCTGGAGGTCTGCAAAGCAGTCGCTTGTAGCCTCTTCGACAATGGCGGCAGAATTTGTAGCTTGTCACGAGGCATCTAGTCATGGCATATGGCTGCGAATTTTGTCACTGGACTGCGCATTGTGAACTCTGTTGAAAGACCACTAAAGATATTTTACAATAACTCAGCAGTCATGTACGCCAACAACAACAGGAGCACTACAAAGTCAAAGCACATTGACATTAAGTTCCTGTTGTGAAGGAAAAGATACAGAACGGGCAGATATCCATAGAGCATATTGGAACAGACTCCATGATTGCGGATCCGCTTACTAAAGGGTTACTTCCCAAGGTCTTTCATGAGCATAGAGCTCGTATGGGAGTAACATTGTTTGAGGAAATTTAGATTTAGTGGGAGTTTGTATTACGTTTTGAGACTCTATGTGTTTTAATTTTACGTATTTTTGGTTCTGCAGAAATAAAGTTTAAGTACGTTCTGTATGATTGAGATGATCTCGCTTAGGGACCAGTTGGAAATAGGCATGAACTGATCACATTGCATGTAATTTCCATGCTGCATACTCATAACTGATCCATGTCGTTCAATGGTGTTAGCATACGTGACAAGCTCGGTCCCGCAACGAAATATGATTGCGAAGGCTGCCTTGATCCTATGTTAACATTGTTGGTGGACGGGATTGTCCGGATCACACTTGTAAATGATAGCACTGAGCTCACCTTATGATATTCGATTATATATGTGGTCCAGTGGGAGATTGTTAGAATAATTTATTTATTCTATTTTAGGAACAACATTATATTCGAATAATTGCTATTATTAAGGAAATAATCTTAAAGATAAAGTGATCAAATATTAGTTAAGATTTGAGTGTGATATATTTGGTTATGAGATATTATATGCAGATACCTTAGAGATATTTATCAATATTCTTGAGAGACAGATTTGGTAATTACCTCAATTTATGGCTGATTGTGCACAGCTATAAATATGGGTTATGGTTCCCGGTCTACCGTATCGTAGGGGTGGCACATGAACCCGCAAACCCGCACTCAACCCGCAAACCCGAAAAATTTCGCGGGTTCGAGTCGGGTTTTGGACACTTCGGGTTCGGGTACGGGTTTAATATATAATTTTTAATCAAACCCGCAAACCCGCATTTCGCCTATAAATACATATTTATATATTCATAATACTATTTGATATACAAATCATGTTTATTTTTTTGCTCAAATTATTATTTTCAAGTTATTCAAGGAGTAAATAACAGTTTATGAATCTTATTCTATGATTTTATTCACTTTTTATTTATTTATAATATTTTTAGATCCATTTTTTATTTATTTATAATATTTATTTATTCAAAATACGCGGGTCGGGTACGGGTACGGGTTAAACTTTTTTTAAATCTATAAACCCGAACCCGAAATTTTACTAGGCGGATCGGGTATGGGTTTAAATTTTTTTACTGAAAACCCGAAAAGTGCCAGGCCTACCGTATCGTTTCCAACTCTCTTGACTCTCACAAGTTAGTTGCACAGGAACATCCGGATAGACTGGAAGCACCAACCCAGGGTTTCATTCAGCACAACAGTTCAAGTTCATCAATGGATTCAGGTATGTAATTCAATTATATTGTTATGCTTAATGCCACTAATGTGGTTAAGATCCTGTTAAGATTATTCCGCTACGTTTATGGATCTCAACCAAGAAAATTAAAGATCAAGTGCCGTGTTATACATCCTACTCGAACCTTTCCCTCGAAATATAATACTTAACCCTTTAAATAAAATATTACAAATCTTCTAAAGATATGGAATAAATGAATAAAAATTTAATTCATTTTTATAACTCAATGAAGATATCAATCAAAAGTATGCAAAATAGTGTAAATAAATATAACAACTTCCTATGTTCACCTTTGGCTGACACATCCCTATTTGAATCATTATATGAAGATTTACTCATGTGGATCCAACTAAATAGATGATCCATGTAACTTACTTTGCATCTAATGATTGCATTTTATCGATGCACCATATTGTGCCAACACATTAATGAAACATGTTTTGCACTTGACATGCACATGACAAATGCAATGACGTGGTGCAATCTCAGTCATTGATGAAATACAATCAACAAATACAAAATGGGTTCCATAGATCCACCAAAATAGATGGATCCACATGAGATTTCCCCTCATTATATATTGCCAACCAACTTTTTATTTCCAACAAAATTAATTACAACAAAAAGTAGAATAAACAAAAAAAAACTGTCAAACAAGGTCTTGGCTTTTAAATGCAAGTTTGACCACAAAAAGATGCTAAAGAATAATCAACATAACGTGTGAGAACATACCTCATAACAAAGAGTCCCATTTTCATTATTTGAACCAGGGAGTCGAATAGTAGCATTGCACACCGCACCATAGGTGGAAAGAATTACGATTGTTCGAGGACCTTCCTGACAAAAGTCGTTCATCTTTGACACAATATCCTGCAAATATATATCACAAGGAAGTCCAAAGTTAGCACAATCATTTTATGGGGGAAAGACTGTGTTTTGTTGAAGATGGCATCTTCTGAATATCATATCAAGGCCTGCAAATTTCAGCTCTACATCTTGAATAATGTCAATCATATACAAGTCTAATATTCTATATATATCAATGATGCATATATACAATGCCTGAAACAGTACTCTCATAGACTCATAGTAACACTGCAAAATGCAAAACACTTGTCCACGTCACTGATTTAAAAGAACAAGCATTTACATCCAAACACATGGAGATTCATGAAATGAAATATCAAATAACGATATCAGAAGATATTTAGTAAACAATAAGCTGATGCCAAACATCAACTCCATCAGAACTACCATAAGAACATGGCTAACAACAAATACAATGGAAAAACCCCATTTGACGGATGCATAACCAAGTTGAAATCACATACCTCTTTGGGTAAAATCTTGATTACATGCGGTGTGAAACCCGACCCAGCTGCTCCTGCTCATAAAAAATCAACACAACCATCAGATATGACAACTGAATTGCACAAACAAAATCAATAAAGATAACATCTTTACACACCAAGCGCATCAAGTTGCCTCTTCCCGGACCCGGGAGGCCTTCCACGCTGCCTTCGGCCTGTTGACCCCTCCCCATTCACCTCAGCAATCTCTTTCTGGTCACTGCCACCAGCTGCATTGATACTACCTGAGAATTGGACGACAAGACCAAATCAGTTCCATCAGAATATTTCCTAGGCCGACCACTCTTCCTCCTGCCCGGCTCAGCATCCGGAACAGAACCACGCACCCCTGATGGCGATCCATTCTGCTGCATATAATTTTGCTGATGTGAGCATCAGCCATCAAGTGGAGCAGAAGAGACTGAATTAACAACATATGAGGTCGGGTTCGGTATAAGATTAGGGTTATGATGGAAATGCTGTTGAGGGTGGTATGCCCCGTAGGGAGGTGTCGTCATCATAATCCCTTGCCGGCTGTGAATTGAGGGGTCTCGTGAATCCATGGCGATTTGGGTCCGTAAGAAAGGTGCGAACTATAGGGTTGTGAGGTGCTAGTTCAATGTGGGAGGTTTAGTTTTAGTGTTGATGATGATGCCTCAACAAGAGACGAGAGATTTAAGGATAGATTGAGAAACAAATTCATTATAAGGGCAACTCAAGTGTTGTTGGAAAACACGTTATGCACAAATTCTTTGTTGTTTGTTGAATCTGGCTTTGGGGTCTTAGACCTGAAATCTAAACTAGGTTGATTGTGCTTTAGTGTTAGTTGTTAATTGCCCCTCCGTCCCATTATGAGTGTTTCATTTCTTTTTTGGATGTTCCAAAATGTTCTTCTCATTTTTTAAAGTAGAAACTTTTTTACCTCTACATTTACACACTCCATACTTTTTATCTCACTCATTCTCTTTCTTACTTTTTATCTCACATTTTTCAATTTCTTAAAAACCGGAAAGTTCTCAAATGGGACACTCAAAATGGGACGGAGGGAGTACTAGATTAGAGACATATTTAGTGGAATGATATCGGGAGGAGCTTTGTTTTGTCTGGTCAAAAAGTCGGGACTTTTGAAGGCCCATCCAAAGGCTGGGCGTGTTTAAGGGGATGTAGACATATATTTCTTTTTCATAAATGGGTATATTGTAGAAGAGGGCGGCTCATTTGCGACTCAGAGTCTAGGTTTACAAACCTGAGACCCAGGCAATCGATCGTTGGATCAAATTGATCCAACGGTCCACAAATCTTATCTTTTTTTGTCTATTTCTGCAAAAGTCAAAGTGCACAAATCGGGTCAAAATATGCATACAGTTAACTCAGAAAATGCAAATAGATTAATTTTTAAATGCATATGTGAAATGGGGCTCAAAGGAACTGCACTCTGTTGTAGAATCTATAAAAATAAGACTTATATACATTTCACCCTTACCTTACATCCCAAATTTTCATTTTTTACTATTTTGTAATTGAGTGTCACGTGACTACTTCGCTATTAATGAATTTGGTTGGCGCTAACACTCGATCCAAAAGGTAGCCATGTGACACCCCACTAATGAAGGAAAGAGTTAGGATTATGTAAGATGAATAAAATTTTGTGAGAAGGTAGGATTTAATTTCAACCGTTGATTTAGATTAATCTAGTGGTTGATATTAAATTGATTTTTAATGAAAATTAAAGGATTAATTACGGATAACCACTCGTATAATAGGGCATATTTCACACAACCAGCTCTATATTGCAACATTGCAATTAACCACTTGTATAACATTCGTCGTTACCAAATCCCCACCTATCCACTGTACCGTTAAGTTTTCCGTTAAACGCGTAAATTCAATCGTTTAATTTATGATTATATATTACATTTATATATTTGTTATAATTTTATAAATATAAGCCAATCGATTAATGAAACCCTAAATCCGACAATACATGCTTGTTCGCCGTCGATTCTCAAGCCGATTTCATTCCGAATTAGGAGCAATCTTGCCGTGAATAATAAAAAAACTCATGTCTCGTAAGATCTTATCGGGTATGATTTTGAGTTTGAGAGACGATTTGGAGTCACAGTATCCCGTTCTGTGCGAATTTGAGTTTGGATTTGATTTAGATATTGGTTTGTTTAGTGTTTTGATAGATTTTAATGCATTTTGCATTACTTGTATTGCAATTAGTTTGATGTCTTGGTGAATTTAGATTTGAAATTCAATAGTATGAATTTAGTATTGATTGTTTTGAATCCGTTTGCGGTATTGTGCATCAAATTTGAGTGTTGAATGTTGTTTTGTGATGTGTAAGATGTCTTCTACAAACTCAACATCCATGACTTTCTTTAGAAAAAATGTAGATGTGGTTTAGTCATGAAGGAATGTGTTGCGCGTACTTAAAACAATTACGGGTGGAGATTTTTTTGTTGCAGTTTGTATGGATCTGAAAAGAAGGGTTGCAATTTTTTCATGTGGAGGGATGTTCCATTTTCCGATAGAGTTGTACATGTGATCCAGAAACTAGTGGCCGATAAGATTAAAGTTGAAGCCGAGAACTCAGAACTATGATTTGCGCGCAAGGGTTAGAAAGTTTGACAATAAGTTGGGAATTAAGGTGTACGTATAGTGTCTTATTAGTTAGGTTAGCAAATGTTATTGTTGTGAAGTGGATAATGTACCAGCATTTGCGAAGTATTTGTAACTTTACATGTTTGTAAAACTTGAAATATAATTTGAATCCTTTATTTTGTACTTGTTGCAAATGTAAAGTAAACCTAGTTTTATTTGCAAACTTATAAACCAGAAGTTGAAACACAAGTTCTAATAGTTCCTGAATTTCCATACAACCATATTCTCAAACTCAAAAAACTACTTTGCAAAAAAAAAGTTCCCTGAATTTTCATAGAACCAAGTTGAGTTTAAAACAAAACCTAAACATTATCCCATACATAATACTAGGTTTATGGTACATTCCAACAGTGGGATTTGATGCACAAAAGTTCCCAAATAAAAGTTCAGAAAGACACAGTTCATTACAAAGACAGACTATACTTCCAAAGACAGACTTCACTTCCAAGCTTTTCGTGGACGTTTGAAAGCGGCAGTTCCCGGAACTGTTTCTTCAAACTTTGTTCCTTTAACTTTTTTATGGATTGTGTAGGGTTTGGAGGGGCAATTGGTGTAGTGTTCTCAGATGAATTCCCACACTTTCTAATTGATAATGTTCAAATTGATAATCACATATAATAAGAAGAAAGTTTACTAGTAATTATTGTACCTTTTTTGTATATTTTCTCTTCTTCCCGCTACCAGTTGGTTTTCCCATAGACCCTTGGCTACTAAGAGTAATGCTACATTTGTTCTTGTTATGTCCCTCTTTTTTATAGATTTTACAATGTCGCTTTTGAGATATTCTTATTCTCTTTATCTTGCTTGGTTGCTCTTCTTCGGGTTCTTTCCTTCTCGCATTCTTCTTCGGGCGTCCAAGTTAGATCACAAATTTCGGTGGCAGCGGAGGAACCATGTCGGACTTGTACAACTGATATTGTCCATGCATGGATTGTATAACCTCTCCATAGGCCCTTAACAATCGTCAACATAATCCTCTATTTTCAATCTCTCCTTCAAAATTGCGCACATTGCGTGTGGACAAGGAATTCTAGTTAAATTCCATCTCTTGCACGTACATGTCCTTCTACCAATGTCGACTACATATGTTAAACTGAAATGAGTTACCTCATATGTCTTTTCCCCTCCCCATAGTGCTTGACAACGGATCATTCCTTCTGCTTTAGATTTCACTATTAGCTTCCTTGCAGCTGGTGTCTAATCCATTCAGCCATGATGAGGATAAACTTATCTTTGGCAAGTAATATATAGGAGTTGAAGCTCTCGCAAATATTGTTTAGCAGCATATCACTCTTTGTCGAAGTGTCAAAACCATGCCATACCATGTTCTTGGATCCTGGCTTATAAGATAGACATGCGCCTTCATTAGCATGTTTTATCTCCTCCATATGCTTCTCAAAATCATGCTTTGTGAATGACCTTACAGCTGCCCATTTTGCATCCTTGTAAGACTGACCAGGCCACTGTTTTTAGAAGTTATTGTACAAATGTCGAACGCAGACCCTAGTCCTTTCAATCCCAACTTCAGGTTGATTTAAAGCCTCAATTAGTCTCTACAAGAAATGGTATAATAGTTAGCATTTATTTAAGTAAAAAACTTAAGTACTAACAGTAAATTCTTCTGTCTGTCCGACATGAATGTAGGCTTGCATTCCCCTACATCTCTTAATAGTATGTCCAAAAACCATGACCACGAATCCTTTCTTTCTGCCTCCACCACTGCAAATGCAATCGAAAAAATACAATTGTTTCCCTCTTGTCCTACAGCAACTAGTATCTGTTCTGTGAATGCCCCTTAAAAAGAAACCATCCAACCCTATGATTGGACCACATCCCTGCATGAATCCTTGTTCGCACGCATTTAAGCAAACATACATCCTCTCTAATATTGGCTTCTCAGGGTCCTCGTTACAAACCTTTACAAATGCTGAACTCCCAAGATTCCAATTCCCGATGGTTGTAGCATAATCCCAGTCCTTTGCATACTCTTCTTTACAGTCTCCTTGTGTCTTCACATTAGCCATGACACGTGCTCTCAATGCTTGTGTATAATTTATATCGATTTTGTGGTCTCTTTGTATTGCAACGATGAATGCAGTGAGCTTCCAACTAGGATCGACTCTGTATTACTCCAAATACTTATCAGCTAACCATATTGAGGTCACCTTGGGATTCTTATGTTGCCTCCCACATTTAACTTCCTCACACGTACATTTTTCTTCCTTGAACCATAAGACAATCACATTTTCTAGGACACAAAACAAATATCCTTTCCTTGTCAGTATGTAGATAGTAATAGTCTGCCCCACACTCAACAGCGTGCTGGTGTAACGCCTTCCTTAAAATTTTACCAGAACTAAATATCATCCCACGTTCAAACGCAATAAACCTACCGAAATCAACTGCAGGATTAAACTTCTTATACTTCCTCAGTTGATTCACCTCATCACCAAACCCACTAAACCTATCAAACCCATCAGACCCTACAGTAACTTCTTCGTCAGCTCAAACCGTTTCTCCATTTCTTACTTCAGATTCTTCAGTTAACCCTAAACTAATTCCCTCCTCACCTGAAACCCCCTACATTTTTCCAACATAACCAGAACCTCCTACACTCTCTCCCACATTTGCAGCACATGGATCCACATCATTTGCAAGTCCTTCAAATAGAGAATCCTCTTCATTTTCACCACCGCTTAACACAAAGTCTTCGTCATTATCAGAACTTTCAGATCCTAACAACTCATCCCTAGCACCAAATGCATCTCTAACACCATATGCATCCCCTACACCAGATTCTTGTTCACCCTCTATTCCCTTTTGTGGAGATTTAGGCAGTGAAGAGCTAACCAATGGTAGTGGGGGGAACATCATCTGCAATTGAAAACCAAATACTTCCCTTTGCAACACAATCTTCACACCTTAATGTAACCAGAGTTGGATCAGACCCTTGGATAACGTAATCTTCACACCTTAATGTCCATTGCACGTAAATTTGTTTCAATGCAACGTACTCCCTTATTGGCTTATTAATTGTTTTACCAAGTACTAAGTACCACATCTCCTTAATGTCCGACAAACCAAGGTCAGTCGTAAACATATCTTCCATAACTATCTTAGAAACTAAATCTGGATCGATGTTGCATATGTTTTGCATGTGACATGCACATGACAAATACAATGACGTGGTGTAATCTCAGTCATTGATGAAATGCAATCAATGGATACAAAGTGAATTTCATGGATCCACCAAAATAAAAGTATCCACATGAGATATCTTGTATATATATGAGTGCATCTCGTAAAATATAAAAAATAATGTAGGTAAATGGAGTAGGGGAAAAGGTAGAGACATTTCTGATTTCAACGTTAAACTACCTCCTACAAAAACCTTTACATTATCAATAACATGGTAATGGAAATGAAAAGAAACATAAGACACATAAATGTGTTGATTGTCGAAAGTTATCAAATTTGTAGTTCGATTAGTATGTCATGATTTTGACTAAGTAGGAGGTCATAGTCAGGGGGATCCAACGGGGATTGTACCCCGGCCATCTTGAGTTCAAATTCTGCCATCCTTGTGTTTATTAAAGTTCAATTTTTTTGCCCCCTAATGTGACGCGCTGGATCTGCCACTGATCATAGTAGAAAACTGAAAAAGGTAGCAATGACTGGAAACCTAGCGTATGGGAGAGGAAACTGGGAAAAGAAGAGAGTTTCCATTCTCAAATATAGTAATCCAAACGACATTAGTTATGCTATCTAGAGAAGGACTTCTAAATTCACATATATGTAATCTTGATGGACATTACTTAGGAAACATACTGCTAGAAGATTTTGCAGAAGTTTCTAATACTGAGTTTTGAATGCCAATAGGAATTGTGAATTGTCTCCCTATAAATAGAAATTTGAATTCTTGAAGTCATTCACCCAAGTCATAAACCTTAAAGTATACACGTTCCTGCATACAAGTTACTTGAAGAAGATAAGTGAGATAGTGCTATTGAACATGTGATCGTGCAACGGGATAGTCATATTAGTTTTGTTGATACCCTTCCACAACTAGGCGGAGAACGACAACAGGCCTACTAATTGGTACTCTATTGCAGTGGTTTTCTATAGTGAGCGAGCTATGGCTGACACTCGGCCGGAGTTGTCATAGACGAGTAGAAGAAGATTTTTCTACTTACAGGTTGGTAGGTTATGTTCCATAGGGTTGTAGTAAAGGTCATTTTGTGCAACACTTGAAATATTGTACTAAACTCATGTAGGGAAACTTACACTCATTGGACTTGAGAGAGAGTCTTCACATTACGCTCCGGTTATCCTAAAGTTGGGTAACAAATTGTGTGTGTGTGAATACATTCGAATCATAATTGTTTAAGTTCAAGCTGTCACAGACGGTGACCCTCTACAATGTATTTAGTGCATTAGATCAGTCCGTCAAATGCTATACAATTTCAATTGGTATTAGATGAAGAACTCTAATTCTGCGACATGGATACCCAACGTATCAAACTGCGAGTGCGCAAATTCTAGGTGTACTCGTTGTTTGAAATTGCAAGATCCCTAAAAATTCTGAAACATGTCGTTTTGACGTAGACATGTCACGCCACATGAGATTTTAAAGCCATGTCATTTATTTTGCATAGAAAACCCGCGGGTAGGTAAAATGTGACAAATCTTAAATACCTAAACTCAAACCTAATATTTAAGATAATTTTCTGTGTTATTAACACCTAAATAATGTTGCAAAAGAGTGCAGTCTACAATGAACTCATCATAACTTTGCTTCCCTTCGACTATTACAGGTTGTTAACGACAAAGAAAGCGTATCAAACTAGAACCAATTATTTATATCTATGATCGAGAAAGCATCACGAGTCATACAAACCAAGATAATTCTCATCCATCATCATTTGGAACTAATTGTATATCTATTCCCGTTCAAAATTCAATTGGAGTAGGGATCAGGTGAAAAGCACATTTAGGTTATAAAATACAAACAGATCTGAATCGATAAATAATCAGATCGGACGGTTATTAATTCGGGGGTCGAAATACAATTAAATGAAATAATAAATATGACATTATTATTTCAAAAACTCAGAAAGGGTAAATTAGTCCCAAAAAATACCAAAGAATCAGGCGGTTTTGATCTTTGTTTCCGAAAATCTCGCTCCCCGTACCTTTGAACACAAATTAGGAGTAGGTGTCAATTATAACTCTAGGCTTTGAGTATATTTGCAGTGAATGCAAAGCATAAAGTGTGGTTGAAACCCACTTCGGAGATCTCGCTTTTGTATGGGAATCATGTGTTGAAAGGTGGGTTAGGGAGGATTACTGAAGGGATTGTAGCTGGGGATGGTGTTGTGGTGTTTAGTATGTCGGATGTGCCGTTAGGGTTTGGGATTGCGGCTACGTCGACTGGAGATTGTAGAAAGATGGATCCTAATGGGATTGTGGTGCTGCATCAGGCAGATATTGCTCCCCGTATCTTTGTTTTCGGTTTTGAACAAAAACCTACTCACACACCACACTTCTCAAACTTCATGAGATCCTAATGGGATTTGGCTTGCATATTGCAGGTTAATTAAATTAAAACATTAGAACTATGGACCAACTATTAGAACAAAGGTTCAACATTTGATGCCGCATGATTCATGAATCATAAGGTATCATATAATGAATCATAAATGTTGTAAGCAACGGTTCATGATTTGACCCCGCATGATTCTTGAATTCTGCCGTTAACCAAAAACCACCAGACCTACTGTTCCGTTACTTGAACCGTTAAAAGCGTGTGGGCTTATTAATTTAATAATATTTTTTTATTTTTGTTAATTACCAAAAACCACTATTATAATATCCGTTTTACGAAAAACCACCATTTTAATAATTGATTATCAAAGTACTACCAACTGCACTGTTCATGCTACAACAGAGGCTCGTACGACAATTTAACTCATTTATATATGTCTACTAGCTATATGATGCTTCAATTTAATCTTGATGGATGTCAATGAAGAAAATAATGCTAGAAAATGCAAAAGAAAACTCATGTTTGAGAATTTATAATTATCAATGTGGAATGGTTACCGACTGTCCGATTCAAATATAATAATTTTCCTCCTTTTATTTCTATGAAATATGATTTATTACATCACTACTTTTAAACTATAACTGTTGTACTTTATTGATCTAAAAGATTCAACTATGTATTAAAGATTCAACTACTTTTAAACTCATGTTTTGTTTAATGAACCGTAATTTGTAGGAAGAGTAATAATATCTTGCTAATCAAAGATAGCTAAAATTGTAGCCTCAACATCATTACCTAGCGTTACCTAACGGAGTTGAATACCCACGCGTCAACATAATAATTTTGTAGGAAGAGTAATAATATCGTACTTAGTTGTTAAAATGGTGGTTTTCTGCAAAACAAAATATTATAATGGTGGTTTTCTGCAATTGTCTAAATTGAAGTTGAATACCCACGCGTTGTGTGTGTTGTACAATTTCTAACGGAGTTAGGTCAATGGTGGTTTTTGGTTAACGACAGAATTATAATATACCCGTTTGGTAATTTTTCGTTATAATGGGTGGTTTTCTGCAAACTGGGACATTATAATGGTGGTTTACTGCAATTGTCCCTTAAAAAAAACCACCTTCACATCAAAAAATTGAATGTAGATTTTCCATATCATAAAATTAAATGTCGGTTCCTTAAAATAAGGGATTGATATTAATGAGTATATTTGAAAAATATATTATGCATTGTATTTCCATTATTGCCCTTTTGTAATTTTTTGTATTAATTAATATTCTTTAATTATAACCGTTGATTGAAATCTAATGGGTGGTTTAGATTTGTTTGCATTTTATAACCAAACTAGCACTTTTCATTTGATCCATTCTTGGTACTGATGTGTGTAATAAACAGACCTTTAGGTTCACGTGTTTTGCAGTTGACAACTGATCAAGACCCGTCCTATTATACTCAAGCTCCTAGTAGTCCTCACTGAGTTCATGCAATGAACAATACAATTTCAGCCCTTGGAGAGAATAATATTTGAATTATAAAAGAGTTACATATTGAGAGGAATTGTGTATGATGCAAATGAGTGTATAAAATAAAAAGACACTTGGATGGATCAATTGAAAGACATAACACTCGCTCAATTGCAAAAGCTTACACTTAGTTTGAAAGTCTAGACTATACTCCTTTTATCAAAATGCCCACTGTTCGGATTTTTCATGTTATTGCATCTACAAAGAATTGGTCTACTTACCAGTTAAATTTAGTAAGGTCATTTACATGGAAACACTAAATGAAGAGGATTACAAGACCCTTCCTTCTTGATTCTGAAAGTTTGAAAAATTTCAAGGAAAGTCTAAAAGTTGCTAAAGAGTCCACATGACTTGAAACACGTCCCCCGTCAGTGGTTCAGCAGATTCAGTGATGCTCTAAGTGATTATGATTTTATACCTAACCTAAACGACTACTCCTTATTCACCTACCTACAAAAAGTTTTGATGATTTCATCAAACTCCTAGTTTGTGTCAATGATGTCCTCATATGAGACTTCTACCAAGCTGTTTTTTAAAACGAATTGGTCAAGGAACAAACAGATTCTGTTCTCAAACCATTTCTTAAATCCCTCTATCCTACTTTGCAGAACAGGGATTTTGTCCCTATAAAGGAGTTTATTGATTCACAATATAGAATAAAAGATCTTGATCAATTACACTATTTCTTAGGATTGAGATGGCTCACTTAGACCAAGGTATTTTCATAAACCAAAGTTAGTGCCATATATCTGATAAATGACACAAGATTACAATGTCGCAAACCATCGACTATCCTACGGACACTAAGTGAAAGTTAGTTTTTTATTGCTCCTTAGTTGGAAGACCCTACTTTTTATCTTTGACTTGTTGGGAAATTAATATGCGTAATAGTGACTCATCCTAATTTTCTTTCACAGTGCATACACTAAGTTAGTTCATGGCTAGTCCTACTAAAGAGCATATGGCTGCAACACAAGGTCTTTTGAATCCTCTAATTAAAATTTACCACTCACTGCTTTTTGTGACTCAAATTGGGCTTCCTGTCCATTGACTCATCCCTCGGTAACAGGGTATACAATTTTGCTGGGTTATTCTCTAGTCTTCAGGTCACGATCTTCTATAGAGGCTGAATATAGATCGATGTCTCAGACATGTTGTGAGCGAGCTTAGTACACTATAATTCCGTATATTAGGTTTGCTAAAATTTATTTTAGTTGTTTTGATGAATTATTGAGTTCGAAGGATGTTTTGAATGTTGAATATTTGATATTTGATGAACTCAAATGTTCTTGATTTTGACCATTTCTTATGATGAATTCTAATTATGTTGTTGAATTAATCTTTGAAATAAATCATTGACACCATATTAAGCCACAACTGATAGGCTATTCGATAATTTTTTGCTTACTGTTGAGTTTAGACTTCAGAATTCCTAAATTATTTGTTGACTATGCATTCCATTGCAGTTATATTTAAGTGTCGTGCCATGGGTTTAGCTATGCATAAATCCTAACTTTTGAATTGCATGATAATTAAGTTAGATAGTTAAGCAAAGCCTTGACCCGCAGACTTAATTATAGAATCTATTGTCTATTGTTAAACTATTAGAGGTACGTGACTGTGAATGATAGGAGTAACGCTAGAATAGTTAATCACTACTTTGACCGGATTCGTGGTTAATTAAACTAGACCGAGTAATAGTATCATACAAACTTTGACCGGAATGTATGTGTAGGTTATTAAGCCTTGACCGGACTTTAACTTACGTGAACAGTATATCATATATCTTTAGTGACGGATGATAAACATAGAGTTCCTAGTGACGAGTCTGAACCGAGCTCATCTCTGTTTCTGTCAGAACACTTCTATAACCGCATTCTGTTGCGCGCCAGTACTACTTGCGCACTTGTTTTCTCTTTTACTTGTTAACTCACAAACCCCCAATCTTAGTTGTAGATAAAAGACGACTTCTCACCGTTTCCTGTGGATTCGACTCCTGCTTACCTAGACTATACTAAGGAGGAGAGAGGGATAAATTTGCAGCACTCAACGACGTGCCGTCAAATTTTGGCGCCGTTGCCGAGGAACGCGCTAGAGAAGTTTTCTTTTCTTTCCTTTTGTTATTTATTTGTGTTATTTACTTTCTGTTCTTTATATAAAAATCCAAAACAAATTTAGTTACTTTTAATTTAGTTGTTGTTTTTTTCTTTGCATGGAAGCTAGTGGTGAGAATAGCGTAATCGGCAGAAGAAGAGAGAAACAGACGCGTCAGCGCGCAACGCCGATAATCTGTTCGCTCGATGACACCCTGCAGAACTAGACGTGATCAGTCGAGATGTTCAGCGTGAGCTTGAGTTTCGAATGGCTACTGAAGCTCAGAGGAACGATGTTCAGCTTCAGAACAATATGGATGTATGCGCGTCACCACCTGTCGCGCGCGTACCTGTGCAATAGGTAGCGCGACGCACCATTAAGTAGATGTCTGCTCCTCAAGCAGTAAATCAGCCTTGGTGCATCGTGCTACCTCCGGATAAACACTTCGAGTTGAGGACCCAGCTTGTTCACTACATACCAAGGTTTCACGGTATGGCTAGTGAAAATCCAGTCAAGCACATAAGGGAATTTGCGGCTATTTGTGAGAACAGTAGGAACGGGAACGAGGATCCAGAGTTGCTGAAGTTAAGAGCGTTCCCCTTCTCATTATGTGACTCAGCGAGACAATGGCTGATGGGGCTAGCACCGGGATCTATAAGGACGTGGCTCGAGTTGCAAGAAAGATTTTTGGACATATTTTGTCCTACGGCTAAGGTCTCACTACTCAGAAGACAGCAAGCCGCGCCTAAACAATTGCATGGGGAGTCACTATCAGAATACTATGGCGGTTTAGGGAAATTGAAGAGAACTGCTACAACCACCGACTTCCCCAACACGTGCTGATTGAAAACTTCCTCAACGGACTAACTGAGATGGAACTCGGGTTGTTGAATGCTTGCGCAAGAGACAATGTGAGGAATATGTATCCAGAGGATGTATGGAAGCTGATTAAAGACACTGCGGATCAAGTCAGATATCAAGTGTCATTGGAGAACAACCGCGCGCATTCTTTGCATCAAGTGGATGTCATGGGCGAAATCAAGGAATTAAAGGATATGATGCAAAGGATGATGATGAAGCAGACAAGTGAGAATAGACCGTGCGAGTTTTGTCACTCATCCGATCACCAGACCGATGTCCCACCCTTTTCAAAGAACACGCTGATGTAAACGCTATAGGGGGATGGAACAATGGACACACTAGACAAGGACAGCCTAAGTTTGGGTTAGCTGAGAACGGGTTTAGCTGGAAAGCGGAGCAGAATTTCCAGAGACCGCGCGCTGACTGGCGCGCGCAACCTAATGCTCCATCTGGCGCGCGACCTTACGCGCCATTTGCTTCCTACAACCCGCCGGACAGACGCGCTGAAGGGCCAGCGCAAAACAACCAGCAATCGAGAAGGTCACTGGAAGATAGAGTCGGATAAATAGCAGAGATCGTGCGCAGAAACAAAGAGCAGAATGATAAGCGTTTCACTCTTATGGAAAAACAGCTAACACAAGTCTCTCCTACGGTAACCAAGCTCACACTACACATGAAAGCAGCTAAGGCAAATTCTCAGAATGGGGTCAATGCGGTGTTACTCAGATCAGGCAAGGAAACATCTGGCACGCCAGTTGTAACTCACGTAAGAAAAAGTGCAGACGCGCATCTACCAGATTTAGGGCCAGACCCAGATGCACCAACTGCGGCAAGAAAAGAGGATCAACCTAGTAGCAACGTTCCACTCCCTTTTCGTACACAGGGCACAAAAACCTTTGAAAACCGAGCTAGATCAGGAATTATATGACCTATTCAGTAAAGTGGAAATCAACATTCCACTTATAGATGCGTTGAGACAAATTCCAAGATACGCAAAGTTCCTCGAGGATCTGTGCACAAACAAAAGGAGAAAGGAGGACAAAGAGAACAAGTGCAGCTTAATGCCAACGCCTCCGCAATCGTACAACATAAGGTACCGCCTAAATGCCGGGATCCAGGTACGTTCAGTATACCATGCACAATTGGTAACTCTGTAGTAAACAATTGCATGGTAGACCTAGGTGCATCTATAAATGTTCTATCGCACTCTTTGTAGACATCTCTGCGCCTTGGACCACTTAAGTCCGCAGGGTTGACAATCTAACTAGCAGATAGATCATGCAAGCAACCGGTGGGCATGGTCAAAGACGTACTGGTCAGGGTGGGAGAATTGGTGTTCCCAGCAGATTTTTACGTATTGGAGATGGAAGGAAACGTCTCCGCTAACATTGCGCAAGTATTGCTTGGCCGACCATTCTCGATGACCGCACGAACAAGGATTGACGTGTGGAAGGGAACCCTATCAATGGAGGTTGATGGTGAGGTTATCCACTTTAATATCTTCAAAGGCATGCAGTTCCTATATGAGGACTCCACGGTGAATGCATTGGACATCATTGATGAAGCAGTGGAGGATGAGCACGCGCGCATCCATAATCGCGCCCTGTTAGACGCGTGCGGAGAATCAGCTGAAGAGCCTGTCGATAACACTAGCAGTTCACACGGAGCAGAAGATACAAGGTATCCTAATTTGGGTACTGAATTATGCATGACTAACACGACTGTTTCTCATGACATACAGGAACCAAAGATCACACTTAAACAACTCCCGGAACACTTGAAGTATATGTTTTTGGATGATAATGGGACCAAGCCAGTAATTGTAAAGAATCAGCTGGAACCTGTGCAGGAAGCCCGCCTGGTAGAAGTCTTGCACAAGAACAGGCGCGCGATCGGATGGACGCTGGATGACTTGCGCGGAATCAGTCTGGACGTGTGCATGCATCGAATCCTGTTAGAAGATAGAGCTTAACCGTGCAGGAATGCCCAACACAGACTTAACCCCATCATGATGGAAGTTGTGCAAAAAGAGATCATTAAGCTGCTTGACGCTGGAATCATTTATCCCATCTCGGATAGTAAGTGGGTAAGCCCGATACTTGTTGTTCCAAAGAAAGGTGGGATTAAAGTAGAAGAGAACGCAGCAGGAGAATTGGCCTGAAATGAATACAAACTTGTTGGCGCATGTGCATAGACTATCGGAAGGTGAATGCAGTAACGCTCAAGGACCACTTCCCCTTGCCTTTTATCGATCAGATGCTTGACCGATTAGCAGGTAAACCTCAATACTATTTCTTGGATGGATTTTTAGGGTACAATCAAATTCCCATAGCAGCGGAGGACCAAGAGAAGATAACGTTCACATTCCCTTTCGGTACGTTCGCTTTTCGGCACATGTCGTTTGGATTATGTAACGCACCAGGTACGTTCCAAAGGTCAGTAATGAGTATATTTTCGGACATGTTGGGTTCATGCATAGAAGTGTTCATGGGCGACTTTACGGTACATGATGATACGTTTGATTCTTGTTTAGATAATTTAGATAAAGTTTTGGAACCTTGCATGTCTAAAACCTCGTGTTCAATTATGAAAAGTGTCACTTCATGGTCACACATGGAGTGGTACTCGGACATATTGTCTCAAGGGAATGTTTAAAAGATTGACCTTATTGCTAGCTTACCGTACCCTACTAATGTTAGAGAGATAAAATCATTTTTAGGGCACGCTGGATTTTATAGACGTTTCATTAAGGAATTTTCTAAATTATCGACACCTTTGTCTAATCTCCTGCAGAAGGATGTGGTTTTTGAATTCACAGATGCTTGTCGTGCAGCGTTTGACGCGCTGAAACGCGCATTAACTAGCGTGCCAGTACTGCAGGCGCTAGACTGGAATCTGCCATTCGAATTGATGTGTGACGCGAGAGACTACTCTATTGGCGCAGTACTTGGTCAGCGTAAAGACAAGAAGCCACACACGATCTATTATGCATCGCGCACATTGGACCCAGCGCAGCGGAATTACACCACCACCGAGAAGGAGCTTTTAGCCATTGTTTTTGCCCTCTAGAAATTCCTTGCATACATATTAGGAGCCAAAGTCATTATCTTCACAGATCACGCGGCGCTGAGGTATTTGATTTCTAAGAAGGAAACTAAACCAAGATTAATGCGTTGGTTGTTACTTTTGCAGGAATTTGACATCAAAATCAAGGACAAAAAGGGATCGGACAACACGGTAGCAGATCACTTGAGTCGAATTGTAAAAGAGGAGGATCAGGGAATCATCACAGAGACCTTTTCGGACGAGCACCTAATGACATTACAAGGTTAGGTATCGTGGTATGCTCACATTGTGAACTACCTGGTCACTGGTATGTTTCGCCCATCATTCACTAAAGTGCAGAAATTGCAATTAAATGCATGTGGTGATCCGTGTTTAGAATAGGTCTCGATCAGATACTTAGACATTGCATCCAGATCACGAAATAGAATTGGTTCTTACATTTTGCCATGAACATGCATGTGGTGGACACTTTGGCCCTAAACGAACTAGTAGGAAAATTTTAGATTCACGATTTTATTGGCCACATTTGTTTAGGGATTCGTATGCACATTGTAAGAGTTGTGATAGATGTCAGCGCGCGGGTAATATTTCCGCGCGCAATGAGATGCCACAAATGCCTATCATGGTAGATGAGGTATTCGATTTATGGGGGGATCGATTTCATGGGTCCGTTCCCTCCTTCATTCGGGTTTGAGTATATTCTTGTAGCCGTAGATTATGTATCCAAATGGGTAGAGGCGAAGGCTACAAGGAAAGATGATGCAAAGACTGTTACTGATTTTTTACGCACTAACATTTCTATCGTTATGGTGTACCCAAGGAACTGATCAGTGACCAAGGAACTCATTTTTGTAACAGAATGGTAGCACAGGTACTCAAGCATTATGGGGTCCAACATAAAACGTACATGACATATCACCTACAAACGAATGGCCAGGCTGAGATCTCCAACAGAGAAATTAAGCGAATACTTGAGAAGATGGTAAAGTCGACACGTAAGGACTAGAGCCTTCGGCTAGATGACGAACTATGGGCATATCGGACAGCTTTTGAAACACCGATTGGTACAGTTTATGGGAAAGCATGTCATCTTCCGGGCAAACTTGAACATAAGGCTTACTGGGCATTAAGAACATGCAATCTTGACCTGGATGGTGCCGGGCGCGAGAGAAAGCTAGATTTGAACGAGCTTGAAGAACTACGCACAGACGCATACGACAGCAGGCGCGTTTACAAATTGCACACAAAACTATATCACGATAAGTTCATTCTGTGTCGTTCTTTCAACGTTGGTTATAGAGTTTTATTATTCTCATCCCGCTTAAAGATAATGCCAGGTAAATTGCACAGCAGGTGGATGAGGCCGTTTACTGTCACGAAGGTTTTTGCGCACGGAGCCATCAAACTCAAGGATGAGGGTGATCATCACCGCTTTAAGGTTAATGGCCAACACATAAAGCATTACCTTTCTGGACCAATACCACCAGCACGAGAATTCAATCTGATGGCACCAGATGAGCAAGAGGTGTGACGGCACATCGTTGAATGCTGCAAATTTATCCCTCTCTCCTCCTTAGTATAGTCTAGGCAAGTAGGGGTCGAATCCACAGGGAACGGTGAGAAGTCATCTTTTATCTACAACTAAGATTGGGGGTTTTATGAGTTAAGCAAGTAAAAGAGAAAAACAGTTGCACAAGTAACACTGGCGCGCGACAAATTACAGGTATGAAAGTGTTAACAGGAACAAAGATGAGCTCGGTTCAGATTCATCACTATGAACTCTATGTTTATCATTGGTCACTAAAGATATATGATATTCTGTTCACGTAAGTTAAGGTCCGGTCAAAGCTTAATAACCTACACATACATTCCGGTTAAGGTCTGTATGATATTACTACTCGGTCTAGTCTAATTAACCACGAATCCGGTCATGGTAGTGATTAACTATTCTAGCGTTACTCCTATCATTCACAGTCACGTACCTCTTATAGTTTAACAATAGACAATAGATTCTATAACTAAGTCTGCAGTGCAAGACTTTGCTTATTATCTAACCTAATTATCATAAAATTGAGCTTAGAGTAATAATACTAAACTTATCATGCAACTAAGAACAAAACCTCAAAACATATTATTCAAAGATCAGAATCATAACCGACTTCAGTAAGTTAGCTAGACATACTGAATGTATACATCTCAAGAGTTAAAGTTGAATAACTAAAATAACAAAACAAATCTAACTGACGCGTCGGTCTGATCGCGTCGGAAGCTTGCGCGCACAGCTCTCGCAGCTAGGTCTGAATTCCGCTCTCCGTCTCTCTCTCCTTTGTGATTTCCTTTATGCCTTGTATTTATACTCTTGCCTTCTAGGGTTTCCACGAGAAAGTAGGCAAGAAAAATATATTGGAAATCATATTTATCTCTAAAAATCAGTCTTAGAAATATCTTTATCTCCAAAAACCAGACTTAGAAATATTCTTTGCGCGTGATGACATCATCACTTCGGATTTGTCGCTGATTGTTGACGTCATCGCTTCATCT
>QZGG01002442.1:0-37555 GCA_006409495.1 Sedum album
GGAAGAACTGTTGTGTGCACCATCCATCAGCCAAGCATAGACATATTTGAAGCTTTTGATGAGGTCAGGCTTGACTTATCTAGTCTCTTACCAAGTTACCATGCAATTGCAGTTCCAAGTTTGACATTTTAATCTGTCTTTTGTCAGCTTTTACTGATGAAGAGAGGAGGGAAAGTCATATATGCTGGACCTTTAGGACGGCGCTCTCACAACCTTGTGGAATACTTCCAAGTGTGTGATCCAGCAGTTTTGTTCTTTTACCCAACAAAATTGTTGATGTGTCACTGATTGTCTGACAACTAAATTTTATTGTAGGCGATTCCTGGGGTTCCCAAAATACAGGAAGGCTACAATCCAGCTACATGGATGCTTGATGTATCTAGTCCTTCAATAGAAGCTCATCTGGATGTAGACTTTGCAGATATATATGCCAATTCTACTCTTTACAAGTAAGACTCCTTAGTTTTGTCTGCTGGTTACTATGTGAGCTTTTGTTGACTGGTATTTTTCCATATTTCAGGAGGAATCAGGAACTGATCAGAGAGCTCAGTACACCGGAACCGAGAACATCTGATCTCAACTTTCCCACCAAATACGCCCAACCATTTTCCACGCAGTTCAGCGCTTGCTTCTGGAAACAACGTTGGTCATATTGGAGAAATGCTGAGTACAACGGCACACGATTTTTCATGACTATTGTCATTGGCCTTATCTTCGGCGCTCTCTTCTGGGACAAGGGGCAACAAACGTAGGCATCCCTTGCATTCCAAAGCTTCATCGCACTGATGGTTTTTATAAGGGACACCTTGAGCTAACTTGAAGTTTCATTTTCTGCAGTTCTAAACAGCAGGATCTGATGAATCTTTTTGGAGCCATGTATTCTGCAATACTCTTCCTGGGAACATCAAATGCTGCAACAGTGCAAGGCGTGGTTTCCGTTGAGAGAACTGTCTTTTACCGTGAAAAAGCTGCTGGGATGTATTCTGAGCTTCCATACGCCTTTTCACAGGTAACACAGAATGTACGAATTTGATAGTCTGTACTTATAATATGAAGTTGACTGAACTCAAATGAAGTCGTTGAATTGTGCCCTTCAGGTAGTCATCGAGTTAATCTACATTGGAGCTCAGTCTCTGATCTACACACTCTTGCTTTTCTCGATGATGAATTTTGAGTGGAAAGTAGCCAAAGTATTCTGGTTCTTCTATTTTATCTACATGTCCTTTGCGGGCTTCACATTGTATGGAATGCTGATGGTGGCAATCACTCCTAGCAAGCAATTAGCCACAATTTGCATGGCTTTCTTCCTCATCATCTGGAACTTGTTCTCCGGCTTCCTTATTCCACGACCTGTAAGATCCCTGATTTTTACTTCTTCCACCAAAACATCAAACAGATTATAATATATAAAAGTTATGTATGCAGCAAATACCTGTGTGGTGGAGGTGGTACTACTGGGGGAATCCACTATCCTGGACGCTCTATGGACTATTGACGTCTCAAGTGGCAGACAAAGACAACCCACTGACGATCCCTGGAGTGCTGGAACCGGTGAGCGTGAAGATGTTCCTTAAAGATAACATGGGGTTTGAGTACAGTTTCCTTCCTGTTGTCGCCGCAGCCCAATTAGGTTTTGTCCTCCTCTTTTTCTTGGTCTTTGCATATGGCATTAAGTTCTTGAATTTCCAGAGAAGATAAATTCCCTTCCAGTGTCCAATTCCAACATCACCATAAAAGCTATGCATCCTGTAGTCATTCGCTCTTGCCCGTCTCTTGTACCTATACTGCAGTAAAAATCATTCTTTTAAAGGTTACACTAACATGAAATTAAAGATTGTGCGATATAACTTCTCCAAGTTCCAGGCTCTACAATGCTGTAACTAGACATCCCTTTAACTGATAGAAAAGCATATATCTGCACCTGAATGAGCACAAACATTTTATCTAAAACAGAAATGCGGAAAAAAGTTAAGCGGAAAAAGACGGCAAGTATGTCACATATATATAGCTTAAGGTTGTTCTCCATCCATTCTATTCTTCAACTTTTTGAATCAACAAGCTAACAGAGGTGTAGAAACCTGAGATCCAAAACCCTAATCAGCAAATTAAGTAACCAAATTATAAAACAGGATTGCACTAAATAAAACTTAATTGAAACAAAAACCCTAATACATCGACAACGGTTTCAAATTCATCAATCGAAATGGAAATCAATCTGAAACGAAATCAAATTACCGGTCCAACAACAAACTTTGACAGCGTAAATTTGATCAGTGCGTCGCCGGCTTTAAGCGTAAGATTTGTGTAGATATCCAGAAATTTCATTTTTCCTAGTAGTAATTCACCTTCACGCCCCTCTTTATTTTATTTTAGAAATTTAAAAATAATTTGCATTTGTGGAAATTCGAATTTCTATCAATCATATAGTTGATAACGATAAATGTCATTTTCAACTCGTGTATTAAATTAATTCAACCACTTCTTTAATTCAAAATAAATTTAAACAAATGAAACTTTAATGTTCTCAACATCCAAACTCTAACCGAATATTGTCTATATGTTTTTTAAAATTATCAGAAATTATTCCCTGCATGTATAATCAAAATCACCTTTACATTTTTAAAATTATCAGATTATGAAACAGAAGAACTAAATTTCAACCGTTAATTAAACTAATTCGACGTTTGAGATTAAATTTGTTTTTTATAATATGACGGTTGAATTTGTAAAATACATGAGCAATTGAAGTTAATGGTTATTTTAAAATTTAAATTTCAATCTAAATTATTAAAAATCAAGACCGTGCCGCACGTTGCTACAAATAAGTAATCCACATTTATATTTTTATAAATTCCCGGAAATTCAGTACACCTTGTCCAACATTACCCTTTAACATTTTTTTACTAATCAATAATTTTTTTCCCGATAGCGGTTACATTGGGCAGATCATATATAAATTGTACCCAATATAAACCATAATCGACAAGCAAGCACGCATGTCTCTTCCGCGCAAATGTGAAAAATGATGTGTCTAGACGACTCGAACTCGAACGCTCTTAATTGCTAGACCAAGACGATGACCAGGCCACCACTTCCTGCTACTAACCAATAATTGAACTTTCCAATATTCAACTGTCCTTTTGGTGTAAAACTTACACGATACAAAAAATAAAATATCAAATCCGAAAACCTTAATAATCTAATTTATGAACATACATTATACTTATAAATTTACATTAAGAAGTGCTGTAATTTCTTCATCCAATTCCACGTAGGGGGATGAATCAGATGAAGTTCAACCATCACAGTTGGACGATTTTTTCTATTTATTGATTACCAGTCATCTTCGAGGGTTGCTCTATGGAAACACAAGACAGTGCAAACAAATATGAAGAACGATGTGAATTCAATAAACATAGCTCCTGTTCCTATTAAGCCAGCATGTCTGAGAATGATTGGGATGGCTACACTCCCTACGGCAGAGGCACCAGTTAAAAACTTAGCAGCATTTATCCATCTACAATAATTAAAACACAAATGTTAATGTGACGTAATTCAAACAAAATTTAATGACCCAAGCAAAAAATTTAATGTTGACAGTGTACAAACATCAATGCAATACAAATGGAAACCTTAGAAGGAAAACTATAGTAAATTGCAATTCTTAAAAGCGATATGCTTCACAGGAGTATATCTTGAGTTAATTTTGTTTATTTAAATGACAAGCAAAAGAAACACGAATAAGTAAATTTTCAAACAAAATTTATGTATTTTCCCCTTATAATTATGAATAAACAATGGACTAGCTTTTCTTTTCCATTGCCCCATATCTGTAAGAGTGGCAGTAGCGCATCATTTCAAGTGTAAAGACATGTGAAAACGATGTTGTCGTTTTACTAAACCAGCGACGAGACACTTTTTGGGGAAGAGGATAGGATGATCCACTGAAGCCCTTGAAATGCCAAGGCTTGTTTTCTTCCTTTTAGGAAGATTGTAATGCGAAGAAATAGTTCAATTGGCCATGACAAAATGTCACTATGCCAAGCATACAATTAACAACTCAATAAAGACACTCACCCGCCACCATCACGGCTTGTTAAGAACTGGGTTGAACCTCCCCCAAAAAACAAACAGGGCATAGGCACCAGTACATACATCAACGCTGCATAAAAATAAACTCATAAGTACTTTTTCGAATGACTGCAAAAAATTATTCATAACAGTACCTACTACAGTATAATAGCAAATTAGCACTACAAACCTGATAGCATCGGCCACCAATTACTATAAAGTACGCATGCCTGTCATTAAATCCATAGATATCATATCAGCTCATAGCCTTAAGAATTGAACAACATTCCCGAGAAAAGGTGTTGTTAAAAACTATAAGGTTACATAGGAAAGCCACTTGTGGCAAAACAAAGTGGATTAAAAAAAGAAAAAAATTGTATTGCGATACAACTAAATACAGAGGCCAAAAAATATAATCATCACCAGGATACTGAGAAGTGGTTAATTAGGCAAGTCAATGGCTAAACTAATAGGTTAACATTAACCAACTGAAGAAGATAGACATGTTTGGTATTGGTAATCATTAAAAACGACAGATTCATGCTGTCAGTTCATCTTTAGCAACATGTCTTGAGATACTTGCTATTTTTTACGAGTCACTGGATGAAGCTTTTACTAGAAAGAGTAGGTTGATTCCTCACCAAGATATTACGTATTATAAAAATAAAAGCACATACTCCACCATTCTATGAGGGTATAATTATGCTCACTGGCTTCAAAAACCAGTTAGCCCAGTTCCTCGAATTTTTATTTGCAAACGCAAATGCAATCTAGTTAAATACTCCAGTTTATGTTGAACTAGCAAAACAGTTGGTTTGCACAATTAAAGACTTGCACCCTTATTAATTGCCTAGTATAAAGTCTTACAATTAGAATAACTCAGGATAGCCTGTGCCATGAAGGAATATACATCACATGTATCCATTGAGTGGGCGTCCAATTAATATATACTCTAAGAATAAGATAGAGAAATGAAAAATCTAAGAAAGATACAGAATGTCTGGCATTATTTGCGAACTAAAAGCTGCATATGTAACATTACTACCGAACATGTTTAACAGAAAAAAATTTACACAACCTACAAAAACTAATGATTCAAAACGAAGGAGTCCAAAATTAATATTGCTAAATGCTAATTACAAAATTCGAGAGGGACAAACCAGGATCTGTAGCAAGATGCTAGATGAGAACATACACGCTAGCCCAGCCAGTCTGCATAGAATTTACAACAATTTCAGAACTTCAAGCAACTACTAGAAAAAAGAGATCATGAAAAATACTTAAAGCTTGTAACTTACACTGCATTGAATCAGAATTCCACAATATCAGCAAAGCCAAGCAGAAAAAAGAGAGATTTTAAACCAGTTAGTATCAGTAATGAAAATCAACAAACAAACAGTGCATGAAGAAAAATCAACATTTTAATCAAATCCATGTAAACAAATAAAACCCTAATTTTGAAATCAGCTCTAGAATCAAGCCCTTTCAATCAAATCATACTAAAGTAATGAGAATAGAAGTCTGGAAAGGGGAAAAGGCATACCCTCGATGGTCATCCCCATGTCTGAATTCCGAGCTGCGAATTGATCCGCGGGCGAATGGATCGATTTCAGAGAAAAGCGCCGGTATGGATTTCAGATGCTGCTAAGATCTGTAAAGATATTTTGGTCGGAAAGTTTCGACCGGAGCTGGAGAGAAGGGTGTATTGATGATCGATTGATGATCGATTGAAGATGAGATGAGCTTCAACTTGGTAGGATTTGATTAATACGATGTCGTTACGATGTTCAGTTTCGTCGCTATTGCTATTGGTTAGGTCCGTGAAAACTGAATGAGATTTTAAATTTGGGTAAATTATCGAAAACCATCCATAAATATGGGTTTTTTCCGAATACCATCCGTATCTTTGAAAATTAAAAGTTATACCCTTAAGTTTATTAAATTTTTCAAAAACCACCCATATGTTTAAATTTAATTGAAATATTAATAAAAATGATAAAAAAAGCTTTTTATGATATATCCTTATATTTAAAAGCTTTTTATGATTTTTGTAATTATATATGTATTTTTTAGCATTTTTTGAAAGTTTTTTTATTTTTTTTAATGTTTCGGTTAATTTTAAACATATGGATAATTTTCAAGACGCCATATTTTTATATAAATTTAGTTTTTACATTTGTATACATACCATATGAATGCATTTAAATTTATTTTTTGTTTTTGTTTTTATTTAATATTCTGATTTTGTAAATGTTTTTATGATTTTTTTTAATTAATTATGTTTTTTTTCGTATTTTCAAAAGTTTGTTTATCATTTTATTAATATTTCGATTAAATGTAAACATAGGAGTGTTTTTGAAAATTTTAATAAACTTAAGGGTGTGACTTTATAATTTTCAAAGATACGGGTGGTTTCCGGAAAAAACCCATATTTATGGATGATTTTCCGGAAAAAACCCATATTTATGGATGATTTCCGATAATTTGCCCTTTAAATTTAGCTAACCGTAAATAACAGTGTATTTGAAAGATAAAATTTAATATTTAATGGATTATAATTTGAATATAAGAGAGACTTCTTCCGATTAACTATTTACTAGTTAGTTGGTGCATAGTTATGTGCACATTGATTAAAAACATGATATGATATTCATATTATAGATACATTTATATTTTAGTTAAATAAATAATCAGCATATGAAAATAAAAATTAAGTAATTATGATAAATATGGAGGGTATAAAGGGAAAGTGATTTGTGGCTTCACTGTTAACTGGTAAGTATTATTTAGGGGTTATTTTTTACTAAGTTGATAGTCTATTGTAAATCAATCGATATGTTATACTCGAATAACATACATGTAATTATTGAGATCAATAAGGACATTTTTGGAATGTAAAAGTGACTTCAAAAATTACTTGTCAAAAAGGGTGCTTGGGCTTTTTAAAAATTATGGAAAGATTTTATTTTGGTTTTTTACCTTAAATTAATCTTATTTATCGACCAAAATCAAGTCGTTAAGAATTTAAGATACTACGAAAAGATAGTGATTTTTCTCATGTTATTAGTTGTCTATTCTCTTAAAAAGGAAGCACATAACTACATCAAAAAAATTAAAAAATAAAATAAAAATACTGATGAAACATTTTTGTTTTCTTAGTATTTGTTGGACTTGTGCACTCAAAACAGCAAAATAATATATTTACTAAGCTGGACTTTAAGAGCTGAATCCCTTATTATCATCCCAAGCTAAACAAGTTACAGACATTGCAATAGATGTATACAAGAGCCAGTAAATCAAACTTTGATATTTGAGATTAAGGTGAAGATCTCTGATCTACAGGCCAATTGCTTCAGGACAGTAAATTGTTCTTTGAAAGCAGTGTCAACAAATCACACTTTCAGCTTTAAAACCAAGGTGACAAACCTCCAATCAACATGCAAACTGATTCAGTATTAATTAAGTAACAACGTTCTACACTGAGACTAATGAAATCTAAAAACGAGTTGATGCAAATATTCTTACGTGAAGCTAAGAATAAATAAATAAAATTATTTTTCGTTAAAATTGAGCAGTTTTTTTTTATTAAGTTAAAATTGAGCAGTTGAGAAGATGATTTTTGCAATGAAAAAACCCTTTACGTGATGGTTTTCAGTGGCCAAGTTCAAAAACATGATTCAATTTCAAATGTTGGTTGCTTGCAGGCAGTAATGTAGTCTTTCCAAGCATTCAATATCCAAACCAACAAATATTACTCCTATAGTCCTGCCGAATTTCCGACTCGAAAGTTATGGCATTAGTTTCAAAACCTTAGCTTTTGGAGCAGTTCAGTCAAACATATTTTGTAGAAGGGGTGGTGACCTGATGATCATACTCTTTGGTCTGACAATCAAAAGCGTTCGAATTCGACTCGTCTCAACTTATTGTCTATGATTCCCAAATCTCTAGCAAACTTGTCTACAATTCTCTCACCAGCTGCCTCTATGCAACCGCCAATCTCTCCCGCATTTAATGCCCATTTGCAAAACACAAAAACAAGAAACCAAAATCAAAAATCCCAACCATCCATTTCTCGCACATTCTTTAGATTCACTTCACTGAAGAGCATTTTGTTTTGAATTCAAACACTCACTTTCATGGCTAAGAAAATGAGAATCTTCAAGCACAAAAATCCACCTCAAGACCAACCATCAGTTTCTTCATCCACAAGGCAATCTTCTTGGGTACCTGATCCGGCGTCCTCGGCTATTTGCACCACCACTTATCAGCCCTCATCCACACTGACTCAATACTTAGTTGACGAAGCAGCGGATGAGTTAGAAAGTGTCGTCAGAGGGGTGCAGATGATCAGGTCGTCAGAGAGACTGTTTTTTTCACCCGAAAAAACTAATTCCATATTCAAAAAATCAGAAACAGATCATAAACCGATATCTACGACACACGCAGAGAATGCCGCACACAATACCATAACCGTGGAGTCTCTAGATCCTTACACGGACTTCAGATCATCCATGGAAGAAATGGCGCAAGCACACGGTTTTCAAGACTGGGACATGTTAGAAGAGCTTCTAGGATGTTACCTAATGCTGAATGAGAAGAATAACCACTGTTATATTATTCGGGCATTTGCGGATTTAGTATTGAAGTCACACTTTGTACACTTGACCAACAAATCCTACTCTGCCTCAGATTTCTGTTCTTCTCCATCCAATGTTTCGGATTCTTTTGTTACTTCTTTCTCATCTCCTCTACATATGAGTTCCACAGCTGAAACCAGCTGTAGCAACTCTTCAGTTGCACCGGCCGAAGCTGCACTTTGACGGAGGAAGAACAGGTGATCACTAAAGCAATATCACTGTTGATCACTAAAGAACATGTTCCATTTTTAACTACTAACTTCTACCACTTGTATTCTACCTAGTCAGTACTACTAATTCTTAGTTTAATCTGAAGGTTCTCTTTTTAAAGGAAATTATCTTTGTATACTTTCAGCTGCGTAGCTTTTGAGATCAAATCAGAAATGTGGTTTAGGGTTTGGAGTATCAGAAACAAAATATGAAAATTTTAGGTAGAGTACCAATTAATGGAGTGAGTGTTTTTTTGAAAAGAGAGGTTGCTTCAACGGCAATATTGCGTACATTTAATGAAGAAGACTGACTGTAGTAAGAATTAAGCTAAGTCTGCATCATGCAGGAGGGTTCAAGTGGCCAGTCACTCACAGGCAACATCTGATTTCTGAGGATGGCCGGCGTATTTAATCCGGTGTGTACCTCTTGTCACATGAAACACTGGCATCATTCATGGATCTCACATACTCATTATACTAGGATGAAATAAGATTAATATGCATTTATTTGCATCTGAATTATAAAATTTAACAGTAACTGTTACTCTATTTCCATGTCGACTATGTTTAATTTATACAATTCTATTCATTTAACTAGAAAATGTTGAGAAATGACAATTTGAGAAATGTCTCACGACTCATGGAATTATAATTGACAAACTTGTTCTTTTGAAATTATAAGGAACCACATCCGTATATGATATAGCCAAAATTCATTTAGAAAACACTTGTGTGTTCAACTCTTGATAAGGGCAGATGGAAATGAGGTGCATATCATGAATGGGTTCTCTTAGTCTTGGCCAGAGTCTGCAAGTGTGGTGATCTTTGACCAATATCTTAGTTGCTCAATAATCTTAAATGTACCTCAATAGTACTATTTTTCATATGAAATGTTTTTTCAAGGTTTTTTTTTCCTTTTCTGTCATAACTTATGATCTTTTCTCATGACTGCTTGTTGAATCATAAGTGAGGATGCTTGTGTTTGTGTAGCTAATTATACACTGCACCATGTTCGATTTTAGTTCTTCAGGGTGACTCTGGAATATGCTTATTCTGCAAAACCATTGAGAGACTTGGAGCAATGCTGATTATGCCTTCATTGCATCACCATAAGGCCTAGGAACAAATTTACATCTGCAATTTCACTAATTTGAATAGTTACAGAAAATCAGAGTGCGGTTCAATTTATTCCATTTGAATTTAGATACGCGCATGCAATTACATCCGATCCTTGCAATACATGATTGTTGCAATTTAAGTATCACTACCAACAGCTACTATGATTGGTTGGCCGGATCCGAAGGTGAACGAGCACCTGATGAAAAACCCGGGTAAGCACCGGGGCAAGGCCACAGTTGAAAAGTCTGAAAAATGCATTTATGGGATTGACAAACAAAAAGGGTCTGCTGGATGAGCTTGGAGAAGCAGCCATAGGCTGCAGATAAGCCCATGCAGCTTGTTTAACGAGGTGGTTACGTATAGGAATTTCATAATAAGGTGTACCTAAAGAGGGTGGTCCGGCTACAGTCGGAGAATTGACGATAGATGTGGTGGGGAGGATGTCTTTTAGTGAAGTGTAGGATTGGGAGTTAAGTGATATGAGCTCAAAATCTAAAGATGGGAAAGATATCAAAGGTGAGGATGGTGAGTTTGATACTGGGGTAGTGTTTTCTGAGCTGCATGGTGGTAAGAAGCTGAAGTTTTTTGGTAGGATAAGATCATTAGGAGAGATCGAGTACCGGCGATGGAGACTAGTACACGAATGAGTCCTCGATTCCATCGCTCTGCTCCGCTCTGTTCCGCTCCGTCCTCCGCTCTTGCTCTATGTTTTTCAGTAGTTTTAAGGGTTTTCTTTGTTAGAGTCTGTGATTTTGTTGAATGGAGAATGGAGATGGAGGATGAGAATGAGAGCTTGTAGTTTAATACTTGTATAGTTGTGTTCAGTGGTCCATATGGTGTTGGTGTGTGTGGTCTTCTTCAAAGTTCAAATGTGGAATTGGTCCTAATTTATGTAGCTTTTATCTTCTACTTTCTAATTGTGTTTAGAAATTTGTAGTTGGACTTTTGGCTTGATGGAGCCGTGAGTGACAAATGGGATGATCACATTCCAACAAGTCTTACCTTTTGCGTATTCATCCGTGACTGACTAGATGTGTGATGCTTGCGGTTGCGGGCTTCCTTTCACTTTTAGTGCAATTTCACTCACTTTTATATTTAACAAATTTATTTGAACGTGCTTTGACTATTTGCTGCATGTAACTTAATCTCCAATTAGGACTCATAACTGTCTTGAACAGAACAATGCAGCCAAGCCGAGTCAATATGTGGCCAAGGAAAGCACTGAGCATTTTCAAAGTGTCAACTCATTATTTACATGTTGTCTAGTATGTCTACTTAGGGGAAGTATCATGTGGAACCCTCCCTTTCCATGGATCCATGGATCTCCCTTCGTCACCGTTGATTGCATTTTTTGTGTGCACCAGATTGTGCCACGTGTTTGCATTTTTGAAATGCACACGTGAAATGCACATGACAAATGCACACGTGAGTTGCACATGCTCATTAATGCGCTGGCACAATCTGGTGCGTTCAAAATGCAAACAGTAAATGCAATCAACGGATGCAAAGAGAGATCCATGGATCCATGAAAAGGTGGGGGTTCCACATGATACTTTCCATGTCTACTTATTGCTAATATGGTCAATTCCACATCGGAGCATTAATCATTTTGTCACATCTTCATTCAACATTGTCTGCTAAGTAGCATTCTGCATTTATTACCTGGAGAGGATCAAGCCATCAAGGTCGGACTATACCATATTTTATGAGCTCAGTCAACTCTGTATGTACAAACTCAACATGAATCCATGATGAACTTGTCTTGTAAGAGTAGCAATCCTCGGTCGAACCGGTAATTATAATTTTATTGAACCGAACAAGCATGAAAATGTATCGCCATCTGTCGCGCAAGGCCCATCAATACAATATTTCTCGGCCCAATACAAAGTTAGTATTTGACCAACAAGGGTCAAATCAGTCAAAATAATATCTTAATTTATTCCAAAAACTGGTCTTGTACAGGGCGGCAGAAATTAATTAAATTAAATAATAAATTCAATTACTGCTAACTAGGTGGTTAGGGCTTCATTTAAGAATACTTCAATTTGGAAGTCAACTAAAGTTAGTTTCAATAATAACAAAATATTCAGTATTTATATGTATTTGTTTTAAAGTGAAAAGGATGTGTCAACCTCTTCTTAATTTGTCGATGATCCATATATTTTATTTTCCTTAGAAATTACTACTACACTTGCTAGCCACCATACCACAACAACCTTATACAACTGTCATGCATGTATGTAAAAATTGAATTCATTTAACTTGTCTTATGGATGTGAATTGGTTCCACAACGCTTTTAAATTGACTAGTTTTGATGCACATTTATGTGCATATTGATTGTATATATTACGATTCTCTTTTATTTTTTTATTCATTTTTTAATAAGTTATTCAAATAAATATGAAAGAAGCGAGGGGTAAAAAGGAAAGAGGTTTATGGCTTCAAAATAACTGTTAATAAAGCCCCTTACGCTTTATATAGTAGAGATTTTTATGCATGCATTCCTCATTTAGAAAATTAAAATGTTAAACAAGTATTCCCTTCACCAACAATTTAGTAAGCAATGCATCATTTTTTATTTTTTTGTATATTTTTCTAACTGGAAAATGTTATATAGATAATTACAAACGTTTTTTTTCTTCTGATTTTCCACCTAAACAAGAAATGCAACAAATTCCAAACACTCATGCAAATCAATTTTACATTTTAGTAAAAACGAATATAATTGTAATTTGACAAAAATAAATACTTTGATGTGATGTCTCAGTCTTCCAAAATCCAACCTATTATTATCTCTTTAAAAGTTACCCTTTTTCTTACATATATATTTCCTTTCCACATTGATCAGTTCGCAGAAATTGCAGTGAGCCAGCTAAATGCTTACATTATTGATTGGGCAGTCAATTACTTTTAATATATGATAATGACACTTGTATTCATTTACTTGGAAAGTTTTCTTTTAAATTTCAACTGACATATATTTTAAGTGGGTAAAGTTGAAGAAGAACATCTAAATATATGTGAGACGTGAGACATGATCACGATCATTGATTATTAATGATCCAACAGACGGGATTTGTTTTAAATAAAACCGTCAAACTCAATCTTTAGGATTATTTGCAAATCAAACAACCCATTTAATAAAAATTAACTTTAATCTCAATCTTCTGATTATCACAATCAACGACTGATATTAAATTCTTCTGTTTTACATATATTTAATGTTTCCCTAAAACTCAACTTCTATTTTAAGTACTTATAAGTTACAACCACATGCAAAGAGGCACTACTATTATGAAAAATCAGCAACAATGATACACATGTTGATCTCTTACAACGACAATATGATAAATTTATCACAATTAAGATTAAAAAACATGCAAAATGACAACGAACGTAATGACCTAAATAAATAATCGCTGCACTTAATTATATCAAGCGCTAACGCTGCACTTCTTTACAAGCTGATACTTCACGGCGTTATTAGACAACAACACGCCGGTGGACTGGCTTCCGAAAGTTATCCTTGCCGGACAGCTCACGCTAAGATGAAACACCCTAGTTGTGATCAAACTCAACTTGTATCTAACATGGCCAGTCATTTTAATCACTAGATCCACTGCTTGTAAGTTTTGATCTTGAGCCAGTGCTTCGGCGTTAACGGAGCGATCGGGATGGAGCTGCCGAAGAGAAAGGTGACCAGACGTTGAGTCCATTATGCCTTGGTAGACTGATGGAACCCTAGATGAGAGACTGATTTGTTGATCACGATAAGTGGCGTAGACACCAAGGTTATCGTAGTAGATGCCGGTGTGATCGCTAGGGTTTCGGGAAGTGATGGTGACTTGGATGGTGGAGGTGAGGAGGCTAGGGTTGGAGGAGACGTTGAAGGTGTAGAGAGTGGCGTCTTGGATGGTGAACTGGGGTTTGGATGGGTGGAGGGCGGCAAATACGATGAGAGCGATGATAATTATGAGCGCTACTATGATGAGGACTACGGTTCCATAGATGAAGATGCGCCGGAAAGTCTTCTTGCATGACCAGCCGTGCTTGCCACAATCGTGAGCCATCGTAGGGTGTAACACCCCAAATTATATTAGACTTTAAAAGGGCATTACATCGGCCGCACGTTCCCTAAAATACATTCGGAACGTACGTAGCCTCTAATTATAGCATATTTACCGAAATTCCTCCAATTTATGAAATGATATATAATTACAAGTCTCATTTAAATTCTCATACTGTGTCAACAAAATGAAATAAAATGAACTAATGCCCTCACATACACATAATTGTACAAGCATGCAGATTCGCCAAACATCCATACCTGAAAAATATTTATCGATGGGGTGAGTCAACAACTCAGTAAGTAAGACAGACCCAAACTAATTAAGAATTGACAGAACGATGAGTACACAAGACACGAATAAAAGTTTCAGAAGGTTACATATGAGTCAGCCAACCATCAATAGACAGATGACGGAACGAAGCACACAAAATCGTTAGCACAGAATAGAGTTTAGCGATCCAGGAATAGAACTCAAAGATCCAACATAAAATGATTCAGAACAGAACGATCCAGAACAAGAGTAAACGATCTAGAACAGAACGATCCAGAACATGAGTAAACGATCTAGAACAAATCCAGAATAGAAGTAAACGATCTAGAACAGAACGATCCAGAACAGAAAGGATACGATACAATCCGAACAGAAACGATACGCTACGGTACGATCCAGTTGCACAACCACAAGTCCCGGGACATCACACAAATTCACACACATACATCATGCTTCGCCCCATGGAGGGCATCACACCAACTACGCCTCATGCTTCGCCCCATGGAGGACATCACACCAACTACTCCTCATGCTTCGCCCCATGGAGGGCATCACACCAACTACGCCTCATGCTTCGCCCCATGGAGGACATCACACCAATCATCATGCTTCGCCCCATGGAGGGCATCACACCAAATCACACCACCACACATCACATCACACAACTGGATCACGGATTTTTGAAAGGAACACACAGACGACGTTTATAACAAAATGAAGAGAACACGAAACAAAATATGAGAGTTTGAGCATAACAAAATATAAGAATAACATGCTGATAACAAAACATGTCACAATTCTGAAAGAAGATCGGAAACTAACCAGAATGGGTCCATATTACTTACCTCGAGGTCCATCATACTCAAACAAGCACAAACAGCAATTATGAACCACCTACATCCATCATGAAAAATCAAATACTATATGTACAATCTTCTAAATCAAGCAATCACAACAAGAAGCACACATTTTCATAAAAAATATAACATGTCAATTTTTCTGCACTTTCATGTCATATACTCAAACTTTGAAATACCATATCTTTCTACTTAAAATGAATTAGTATATTTATATCATTCTGAAAAGCTTATTCCGCATAGAATATGATAACACTTTACAAATGTCAATTTGAACATCAAAGTCATGAGTTACAAGATCTTAAACTTAGCTGCAGTATTTAACCTAAAACAATAACAGAATTTGGCAGATTCTGTCGCTACTCTTTCAATTAAGTATAAAATATTTTAGAACGAATCAAATCAATATTTTTATATCACAGTAAAGTTCTCTTCGTATAGTACATTTTACCATTTCGAATCACACAAGTTGGACCATCTATACTTATGTTACGTTAGGTTGAAATCTGTCAACATGTTGGCCTAATCTCAGATTTTCTGCAGATTTCAGATAATATGACTACTTCAAAATTCAATATCTTAATATCCAAAATGAACTAACAGTGAGATAGGGTTCGTTATAAAGCTTATCACGTCTAGAATATCACAAAATTAAGAGTTAATCAATTTGAATATCAAGAACAGAAGTTACATTGCTTTCAAAATCAACCGACGAATCTGACTTTTCATCCATCATAAACACAAGATAAACATTCGAACAACATACCTTAACAATTCTGAATTTTCTCAACCACTTGAACATGCTTCTCTCCCTCATCAAAATCATGTTCATATTATCATCATTTTTCTTTAACAATGTAGATATGAAAAGAGAATATAAACAACTAAATTAAACTTCCAAACCTTTCATTACCTATTCCAATTAAATGGATCCTTATCCTTTTAAATTTTATTTTATTTTCTTTATTAGCTGGTTTTTATTTCACTTTCAAATTTGGGTTATTACATTATTCCCCCCTTAAAAAGAGTTTAGTCCTCTAAACTCGATAAATTAAATTCCTTACAAAATAAATTACCTATTTGAAATCAAAGTGATATATCATATTAAAATCATTCTATATTATCAGTTAGTATACACATAAGAAGACTTTACTTTTACGAAGATAAGATAAAAGTCAACTAGTCTAAAGTTTAACAAAATGATCTTAATCAAAGAATTATGATATCCATTATTGTTACGAAAATAATTCTTTATCACAATATAGTTTGAAATATCAATTTTCAGCACACAAATCCTCCATCGTTTATGCATGTTCAATCAAAATATTAAACTCATAAAACATTCGATTAGTACAATCACGTTTCAAGATAACAAAAATAATATTAAACCTTCTTTACGTAAAAAAAATATAATTTTGAATTTTTCGATTGTTATAATTATTTTAAATTTTTTTTATTCTAATATTTTTTTTGTATTTCAAATTGTTAAATAAATCAACATAAACAAACAATCTTATGTATTAAAATATTATTAGTTGTAGTTTAACACTAACTAGAATTATAATCTCCACCAGCAACCAAAATATAGACGATCAAATTGATGACTTGTGATATTGTAAAGTCTAACATGCATATATTATATAGCTTGGAAGGCCAACTAACATACATATCTAATACATTGCTATGACCACAATAAAATTCGAAATCTGTTCTTTTAAAATATGCACAAATATATATATTTTCTTTCTAATTTCACATTAATCCTTTCTTGTGAACACATGTAAGTTATCTTCACAATTTGGCATGCATGAATCCAATAAGAAGTAAATAAAATGCATCACACAAGTTATAAGCAGTAATTCTCTATTTATATCACACAAGTTATAAGCATTGATTTTCAGACATAGAAATACATCAAAACGTAAGACAAATTTATCGATCTATAAATGAACATCAATTATTCTTCATGTTATTAAGATATATTTAGTTAATTTTCGAACTTACTTCGACCTATCATAGATATTCACACGTACAATAAAATTCACATCAATCAAATAAAACATTAAAAACTTCAAGCTACAACAATAACGTTATGTCACAAAAGTAACAAACATTCCTGATATGATAAAAATTAAATATCAAACTATTGCCAGAAGTATTCTTCATCACGCACACAATTTTTTTATATACTAACAAGTAGAACAATAATGTCTACAAATGATTATTATTTATTATTATTATTATTAAACTAACTGTATGGAAATAGGTATCAAATAATTTAATCATATCAACGCTCAACATTACTTTTGATAACACGATTCGAGTAATTGAATTTAACTTATAATAAATATCAACCTAACTATAAAAGTATCACTCAAAAATTTTCAGTTATTATATTAACTTAAAAATTCTAGTCAAGATATTACATCATATAGATCGTATACATGTTCATATGATTAAACACAGAAACTTTAAATTCTGACCAAATATACTTGTATGTACGCTAACACTTTTTAGTAACTTCTAAATATTGTCTTTATTATTAACTTATAAATAAACTTATAACTCACACAAGTAATATAATTGAATTACGTACGCGTCCAGCTGTTACCATATTGTTCAAATTTATTTACATGATTACGTTTTAATTTCATACTAGTATTTTGGTGCACAAAAATTTGTGCGTAAATAAAGTTGACATATATTATTAATAATTTTAATTAAATATATATATTAAATCAAATGAAGTATCATAAAAATACTAATTATAATATTGTAAATATGTGAAGGAATATGGGTAGTTTTGGAAGCCAAAATGTGGTTTCAAAAAGTAGCTGACAATTCAACGCTTTAGGCTTTATTAATAGTAAGATAACACAAACAACCTATTACTCACAAATTAATCAAACGTCTAAATCATAACTAAGATTATAAGCAAATGTAACCGAGGCATGAAAACAAAATAATTAATCTATCATACTATCACGCGTAAATTCTTTTTATTTATTCTTAATTATGTGTAAGAATCGAACTTATTGCTCTGATACCATTAAAAGTAACACCCCAAATTATATTAGACTTTAAAAGGGCATTACATCGGCCGCACGTTCCCTAAAATACATTCGGAACGTACGTAGCCTCTAATTATAGCATATTTACCGAAATTCCTCCAATTTATGAAATGACATATAATTACAAGTCTCATTTAAATTCTCATATTGTGTCAACAAAATGAACTAATGCCCTCACATACACATAATTGTACAAGCATGCAGATTCGCCAAACATCCATACCTGAAAAATATTTATCGATGAGGTGAGTCAACAACTCAGTAAGTAAGACAGACCCAAACTAATTAAGAATTGACAGAACGATGAGTACACAAGATACGAATAGAAGTTTCAGAAGGTTACATATGAGTCAGCCAACCATCAATAGACAGATGACGGAAGCACACAAAATCAATATTTGGCAGATTCTGTCGCTACACTTTTAATTAAGTATAAAATATTTTAGAACGAATCAAATCAATATTTTTGTATCATAGTAAAGTTCTCTTCGTATAGTACATTTTACCATTTCGAATCACACAAGTTGGACCATCTATACTCATGTTACGTTAGGTTGAAATCTAGTCAACATGTTGGCCAAATCTCAGATTTTCTGCAGATTTCAGGATAATATGACTACTTCAAAATTCAATATCTTAATATCCAAAATGAATCTAACAGTGAGATAGGATTCGTTATAGAGCTTATCACGTCTAGAATATCACAAAATTAAGAGTTACTCAATTTGAATATCAAGAACAGAAGTTACATTGCTTTCAAAATCAACCGACGAATCTGACTTTTCATCCATCATAAACACAAGATAAACATTCGAACAACATACCTTAACAATTCTGAATTTTCTCAACCACTTGAACATGCTTCTCTCCCTCATCAAAATCATGTTCATATTATCATCATTTTTCTTTAACAATGTAGATATGAAAAGAGAATATAAACAACTAAATTAAACTTCCAAACCTTTCATTACCTATTCCAATTAAATGGATCCTTATCCTTTTAAATTTTATTTTATTTTCTTTATTAGCTGGTTTTTATTTCACTTTCAAATTTGGGTTATTACAGTATTCTCTAAGAAAAGAAATTAATTCAATGACTCAAGCAGAATTGACTGTGACCACATGGAAAATTATTGAGTTCCTGGGATGAAAAAGAGCACTTCAATAACATGATCCATGTACCTTGAGAATGAATTGCCTTGCAGCAAGTCGGGTGACGGCCAGAACACCGGAGCTCAGCCTATCTCAGGCGAAAGAGGTTTAATAAAGTTGTACAATAATATTTAATAGACAGTCAAGATTTATTATACTCTGTGACCAAACTTAAACTTTATACATGATCCTTTCTCATTATCATTTTATATCTTATTGAAAGATATCACCTTCAATATGTTACAATTTTAACTTGTCTTATTTTAAAAGGGCTTCGACATTATCAGTGATTCAGTGGACTACTGGGCTCTGTATAAGAAGCAACTTTTTTTTGATACAAGTAAACTGGAAAGAAAACAGAAGAAATGACTTAAAGAAGCTTAGAAAAGTCTTGTAGTCTTGGACTGCAATGTATTGATGTTCAAGTAGCAAGACAAAACAACATTTAAACAAGTTCATAATTTAAACCATTTACAGTCTGATTGTTTGTCAAAAACTTTGCTAGCAGACCATCCCTTTTTTATAACTTCTTAATTCACTAAGTTAATGCTGACTTGGGCATATATCAAGTAAAGAACTTGAAATGGTATTAGTCGAATACATAGAAATATAATTCTTCATTGCATAATATAAGGAATTATATAACAAAGCCACAAAGGGTTTAATTTATAGGGCTCACAAGTCACAGCCACTTATTTCAAAAAATTCTCAATGCTAGTTTTTCAAACAGCAAAACAAAGAGACGGGGGAGGTGATGGAGAAAAGATACAAGATCGGCTAACTCACTGCCGCTTTGGGAAGTTGTTGTGATTGACAACAAAGCGATATGGATATACATCAGGGCATAAGATCATGGGTCCTAGTCAGCCCTGGACTGACCAGCACGAGAGGACAAGATGATACCTACGATGAGGCCGTATAGAGCAAGAGCCTCAGCAAAGATGAGAATGAGGATCATTCCAACAAAGAGTTTGGGCTGCTGGGCGTTCGCCCTGCAAAGAAATGAACAAATGTATCTGTCAGACACTTGAATAAATCCAGGATGATAATGTATTGTGCCGCTCAATTATCGTCACCCTAACCTTACTACCATCACTCCAATATATAAGCATTTTAGCAGTGAATATAGCTAATATCAAAGTCAATTTTCAGTAATGGCCTTTCTCATCTAAGGATTATAAAAAGCAATGCAGCGAGCTACTCACAAGTACCACATATGCATTCAACGGAAAAGGTGGCACATAATATTGATTCTACCGCTGTAAGCTGTGAAACATCTAAACTTTCCACACGAGTGTCAATAGTTGCAACTATTTACTTTAACGAAACACGACTGCCTAGAACAAAGTATAACCAGATCCTAAAACATCTAAACTTTCACAAGTTAAACCAAACACAGACCTGACACCCGCATCTCCAACAATGCCGATGGCCATTCCAGCGGAAAGCCCAGCAAGACCACAAGCCAAACCAGACGACAGATGAGCATAACCATCAAAAAGGTAGTAAGATTTCGCCTTGGGATTAATCCCAGTACTGATAATAACTGCGATAATCAATCCATAAATACCCAACACTCCTGCCATAACAACTGGCACAATAGACTTCATCACCAGCTCAGGTCTCATCACCCCATTGACGCCACTCCCACACCACTCTTAGCCGTCCCATAAGCCGCTCCCATACCTTCAACAAACACTCATAAATTCATCAACAAAGCTCAAATCTTTCATCAACCTTACATCAAAAACAAACCCTAAACATCATAAACAAACAAATCCACAAAGCTAGAATCTTTAAACATATAAATCAACAAAGCTGGAATCTTTTAACATAAAAATCAAACCACTTACAACTCCCAAATCAATACAACCCTAAAGAATTACAACAAATTAAAATCAATCATCAAGCAAAAAATTGATGAAAGGTAGGGGCTTACAGGAGAAGACGAGAGCGGCAGCAGCGCCGAGAAAACCGAAAAAGGGAGCAGTTTCATCGCCGCTGAATGTAGAAGACATCTCGAAAATCGAAGGAGTTGGTGATTGGATTTGGATCTGGGGATTCTGAGATTTTCTCCCTCGCTCTTAAATCGATAAAACGTGTGGTCTGCTGGCACGCACGCGTCACTCGTGTGGTTTCCACTTTCCACACCCATTAATTCGAAAAACGTTAAACAATAGGGACTAATAGTTAATATCAAATGATTGATGCCCCTCGTTTTTGATATTGTAAAACTAGAGGAACCCTTTTGATAAACTGAATAGTTCGAGGAGATATTAGTAAATGAAGAAAAGTAGAGGGACGAATTTGAGTGAAGAAAACTATGCATGTCGTCCCGCCACGTTTTTGCGGACCTGGTCAAACTACTAGTGGCATATAAAAGTCGGGCGGTGCCGCAGTGGTTAATAATAACTTGAATTTAAAGAGCGAGGCCATGTTACTTGTCGCTGTCGGATTGTAATGCCTGCACGTATTATCAAACAATTTAAGATGAGTAATACGTTGTGAATAACTCTATGTTTATTATTATTATATTCTTTTAAGTGAGTAGCTTATCATATTTTAATGCTTCCTGAATATTAAAAAAATTAGTTAACAAAATTTAGTAGCATACAATCGGAGGTTAAGATCGTCAAAAATAAAGAAATGTGGCGAAACTGTGATACATGATCTTAATCATTGATATTGCTATTTTTATGTTTTAAACTTTATTTATTTATAAATCAATGATTAAGAACATTATACATAGACTCTCATTATATTAGGGTCATACTTTGTATTAATGAAAATGCTTCAATATTTAATTAACCAAATGTAAATAATAGTAAAAAAGTTACACTTTAGTATATTAATTTTTCTTTTCTTACAATTCATTTCATTATCGCGATTCGCTTATTTTTATTGAAAATTACTTGAAAATAAACAAAATTTTATATAAAAAAGGGTTACAACTTGAATAAAGAGTGTAGAATATGTTTATTCACAGGGACAACAAAAAGGCAAACAAAAGTGAGAATAAATAATGTCAAACAAAGAAGAACAAACATGCTGAAAAGTTATGCTTAAATATCTCAAAAGTCAAACAATTCCTTTATTTCTGCTTTCTACATTTTCCAAACTTTCAAATTCCGATTTGAAAAATTCGACAGTCACATGTTCGTTCCAAAATCTGTCGGCAACATATTTTTTAAATTCCACGAATTTTATTAAGCAGATAATCTTTAACATTAAATGTCTGAATTAAATTATATAAATAAGCTAAAGCTATGATGCATCACATTTATGAAACCATAAATTTTGTACCCATTTTAACACAGGTGGTCAATTATTGAATTGAATACTGTTTGTTTTTTCAACACGATATACATCATAATGACATTGTGCTGCACATTAACACTTGTGTTTTTGCGTATGACTTGTGAGACTAATTCTCAACCTTCTGTTAGTTGTTCAAGTTTAAAATATCTTCTTTGTTATTGTTGTCACGTTTTGAAATCAGTTTAAGCCGGTAGAAATATCGAATGAATCAAATTAAACACTTTTTTATTATTTTGGCGGAGATGCATCAGAGAAGGTTTGAACCATCAAGTTCTAAGATTAGAGATTGAATGACTGATTGATAGACCGCTATTTCTTGTGCATATATGTACATGAGTTAAGTTTGAGAAATAATTAATCGTTGTGAGACGTAAACTTAATTTAGATTTTAATAATTCGATGGTTAAGATTAAAGTGTGTTTTTATTAAATGGACGAATGAATTTACAAAAATACCAACGGTTGAGCTTGAGCATGACGTTTTTTGAATTAGATCTCAACCAGCGTATTATTTATTTATTTATTTTTTAAAATTTTATTACTGCTTCATCGCTCAAGGAATGGACAAACCCCATACTCAAGGCGGATATGCACTCAGGAGGGCTTGAACCACCGACCTCTGAGACCAGAGACCAGCGTATTATTGAATTCTAAGGTCTACATTTATTTATATGGGGTGAAGTTCAAGAGAAACAAAGAGTTTATGTAAGACGGAACAACTTAATATCAACCGTTGGATTAGATTAATCTGCGGTTGAGATTAAAGTTGGTTTTTATATAATGGGCGGTTGGATTTGCAAAAAACCCTATCAGTTGAGATTAACGGTTATTTTTTGAATTAAATCTCATCCGTTGGATTATTAGTATTCAACGGTTGAGATCATGTCTCACCGTCTCACATTTATTTATCCGTCCTCCTAGAACCTTACTCTATTTATATGTAATTCTTATCTTAAATTATATCATTTGATTTTTATTAGCAAGATGGTTAATATAATATTTTCGTGAATTGGGTTAATTTACTTTCTCATTAACTCAAAGTGGTGGCCTTTGCACATCTCAATATGTGCAAAATATTTATTAATCATATTATATATTGTGTTGATTTTTTTCTATCTCGATCTTACCCATATATAATGTTATCCACTGTTTTCGATTAGATTAACGTATCATTCACTTCACTTCAATTGTGAATTAAAATACACCCTCTTGGCCAAAAACTCAGATTCAACTAAGATATTGTTCAACTTTTGTGCCCAACTTAATAACAATACTAGATTTATTATAAAAAACCAATACTAGATTTAAACTATATTTAGGAGATTTAAACTATATTTAGGAGATTTAAACTATATTTAGGCCAACAGAGTGGTGCTCTGTTGGTTGAGGGACCTGACAAAGGAACCTAAGGCCAGGGTCCTCACCACTTTTCCTCAGAGTTTTCTGGGGATTCATTCCTCCCGTCTGCGCGCGTGGAGGCTGTTTATTCTTCCCGCTTGTGCGTGGAAGCTGTTGAGATGCAAGATTGCTTGGATATTGATGGATGATTGAAGTTCATTGGTGGTAGTGCCTAGATGACTTGTGCGTTCAAAGTATTAGTTGTACTAGATGAATATGTAATATCTTGTACTCAATTGTAAACTCACGCATCAAAAAAAAAACTTTATTTTGGATAAAGCATGTAATTCATATTGTTTTGATCCAATAAAACATGATATTTATAAACATGACTTTTTGAAGGGTATCTGGGAGTTATATTAAATAAATATACAAAAAATTAGTTTCCATAAAATATTTGCATTCACTTAAAGAGTGTTTTTAATGTAAAAATTAATAAATAAATATAAAACAAAATTTGTCATCAAAAGAATATTTCTTTCCATAATTACAATTCATATGATTCCATAGGCTGAGATTAAATACTAAAACAATTTATTCCTTAGAGTAGAATTAAATGTTAAATTCTTGGCTATGTTATAATCTATTGATGACTTTTAATAATCGAATTGGTAACATCATTCGTCTTGACCATAAATAAAGTGACTGACTGTGAAACCAATAAGAAATTAAAATAAATATAGTTTTAACAATAAACGATCAAAATATATTGTTTTTAAAACATTAAGCTATCATATTAGAGTTAGAACGACGTTATAATTAGCAAAAACATCGATTCATATCGACATTAATTCAAAACCAATGTGGGAAAACCTTAGGTAGAATTATTGAGGATGTTGAGGTGGTTGAAAAACAAGATATAAATAAATATATAATAATATTAAAATAATATAAATGTGGAGGAGTAAATCATTGCTTCATAATCTGCGGTGATTCGGATCAGATTGATACCCAAATGCGGTCGGAATGAAACTCAAATTCAACCCAAATTCACATTAAGTACTCTAAATTCACGCGTTCAGCCGATTTCGCTACCCACCTTGATATCCGTGTCCCTCTCTACCTATTCAATTTTTTTCTAGAGAGAAAAAAACACGGTTTTGCACGACGAACATCAGCCGCTGTGTCTGAAATGACTGAAACCCTTAGCTGATCTGACCCCCCATTGATGATTTGAGTTCCATTTAGAGGTATTGGAGTTGTTTTAATGATTCAATTTGACTGCTTTATGTGTTTATGTTTGTAAAGTTTGTAACTTTGGTGTCTGATTGATTTGCAGATTTTAGGGTTTTCTTGGATCGATCTTTGGGGTTTGATTTGGAGTGATTTTTGGGGGAAAAGGGTGTTTGGAAAGTTTGAGTCTTGGAGGGTTTTGGAGATATGGGTGATACTGAGGAGGCTCATATGGACATGATGCATAGGATTCAGTCATCTTTTGGGACATCTTCATCAGCTCTTCCAAGACAACATTTGACTGGTGCTCATCAGCCTGATAATAATGTTGCTCAATTGAATCCTACTAATATGCGCTCACCTATGAGACATTTCGGTAGTTTTGGGGCTGATAGTGGTAAGAGAGTTGGGATTCCTCCATCCCATCCTCATCAAATTCCGCCTGTTTCGCCTTATTCGCAGATCCCTGCGTCTCGCCCGTCAGGCCAGCTGTTGGGTTCGCTAAGTGGTCACCATGCTCAGGGTCCGTCACATTCAAGGTCCTTGTCTCAGCCTGGCGGATTCTTTTCGTTTGATGCATTACCTCCGTTGAGTCCTTCGCCTTATAGAGATTCCAATTCTGCATCACATGGTCATCAGTTGTCAGGTGATGTGACTATGGAGGATCGCGGTGATTCAACTCCGCATTTGATGTTGCCTCCATCACATTATGGTGGAAATGGTAATAGAATGGGTGAAGGTTTACCTCCTCGTAAAGCTCACAGGCGGTCTAATAGTGATATCCCATTTGGATTCAATTCAATGCAATCTTCGCCACCCCCTCGTGCGCCGTATACATTGGAGAGGTCAATGTCTGGAGGAGATAAGTCCAGTGCATCCAAGCCTGCTCAAATGGTTAAAAGGGAGTTTAGCTGGAATGGTGGTGATGGACCGAGTGGGGAGAGGAAGTCAGAAGGAGAAGTTATTGATGATTTATTCTCTGCTTATCTAAACTTGGATAACATTGATACTTTAAACTCATCTGAGACCGACGAGAAAAATGGTTTTGGAAGTCGTGAGGATCTGGTAAGTGGTGCTAGTGCGACGAATACTGTGGGAAGTAGTGACAATGAAGCGGAAAGCAGCGCTATGGGAAATGACAGTGCAATGTCAAAGTTGGCACACAGTGGTTCTCAGAGGAGAGAAGGGATGAAAAGAATGCGGCAGGAGATATAGCCCCAACCACTAGACATTACAGGAGTGTTTCGATGGATAGTTTTATGGGAAGTATGCATTTTGGCGATGAGTCACCAAAACTTTCCCCTTCCCATGGTCCCGGTTCGGGGAAGCTCTCCCCTTGCAATTCACTGGACAATAATAATAGCTCTAACAGTTTCAGTTTGGAATTCGGAAATGGTGAGTTCAGTGGAGCGGAGTTAAAGAAGATTATGGCTAATGACAAGCTTGCTGAGATAGCCGCAACTGATCCAAAGCGCGTCAAAAGGTAATCAATATTTCAAATTTCCATTGTAATCAAGCTTGGGAAACTGGCACTCATTTAATAATTCGATTCTCCATTTCAGGATACTAGCAAATCGCCAATCAGCGGCACGTTCTAAGGAAAGAAAAATGCGCTACATTTCAGAACTGGAACATAAGGTTCAGACACTTCAAACTGAAGCAACTACATTGTCTGCACAACTTACACTTTTGCAGGTGAGTTTAAATTTTAAAAACTAATTTGTATCTGCATTGATCTTGTTTCATACTCTTGTCTGTTCCATCACATGCACTAATCGTTCGCATTTCAGAGAGACTCAGCTGGCCTTACTAGCCAGAATAACGAGCTGAAGTTCCGACTCCAAGCTATGGAGCAACAAGCACAACTTAGAGATGGTATGCACACACCCTCCTCCCATTTCATATGAATTTATCTTTTTATTCAGCTTTTGCCCTAACATTACTTTTTTAACGTAGATATTTATCCCGTTTTCTGTATGCACGTTGCTTGTCACCAAGGTTTTCTTATCTATCTTTGGTTCACTAACTAGAATAAACTTTGATGAAAATTCCATTCTGTTAGATAGAGTATGAGGCATATATTCTTCCATATCATTATCAGCTTTCCGTCATTCCGTGTATGTTTAAACTTCAATGTCCAGCCAGCCGATTCACCATGTGCGCTTTGGTACCTATTGTCTAACCCCACTCAAGCTGACCAATCGCTTGCCTAGAATATTCTTTTATATTGTCAAAGTGCTTTCCACATGGCTGCTAAATGTTCTAGCTTTGGTTGTTTTTGTACATTTTATGATTTTTAATGCTGATGTTCTTTCTATATCATTTCAGCTCTCAATGAAGCATTGTCAGCTGAAGTTCAACGGCTCAAAATCACATCTCAGGAATTACGAGGAGAGCCCCCCAAAAATGTTGCTACATCTCACCAATCCATTAATCAGCAGATGTTTCAGAAGTCCCAGCAACAAGCTTCTCAGCCACCGCCGCAGCAGCATAATGTCGCAACCAAGAACCAGTAGCTTCAACCCGTCTCTCGTTCATTCAAATTTGTCACAAGAAAGCTTCACAGGTTTTCGCTCGCCATCTTTAGTAACCTTCCGTCATGGTCACATTATTCAATGGTTATTCGTGGTTGTTGTTCATGTCAACTTTGGTACTTGATTCCGTATTTGTTATTCATGGCTTTATACATAAGTAGGGTCGAACTGTAGTGTTCACTTTTAAGAATACAACTTGAAAATGCATTTGTTTCAGCTGTTGCATTCCCAAGTTAAAATCGTTACTAAAGTCCAGCTTGATATGGTGTTGCAGTTTTGGCCAAAAAGTCATGGTCTAGACTCCAGTTAACTCAATTGCTTTACTGAACTCGACATCTTGGCACCCTCTAGGCCATGAGCCACTCTGGAACTCCCAAACTTAGTAGACACTTGAGGAAATGGCAGTCTTTCTCAGTTGATAATTTTATAATGTACAAAAGATGTTGTGATAACACAAATAATGCAATCATAATAAGAATATGATTAAAATTTAGTATATATAGAAAATGATTAGAATATATCTCTAATAATCCCTCTAGTTCTTAGAGTTGCAACACTTGTGAGTTTAAAATAAAATTGTGCCAAGGTTAACGAAAATTCCAAGCAAGCAATGTGAGGAGAGGAGTAGAATCGCTCAAGTCTATCTATAAGAGAAGACAAGTAAATCGACAAAGTTAGAATAACATAATGGTAAACGGATGATAAACATATGAAGAACCTATGATAAAAGGATGACAAACGAATATGGATTTATCAGTTTTATCTATTTATTATACGAATGGTAGACTTGGACGTATGACTTTATTTGTTTAACTAAATGGATGATAAATTGATTGATTAAAATGGATGATTGATGGATAATAAACGAATATCAATAAAATTGATGTGCCTAACACTGCTGATTGGACGTTGATTAGACTTCTAGCTGCTGAGTAGGTGTTGATAAGGATGTTGGTTGCACAATTATACTGATAGCAGTTCTAGGGCGAATAAGGAAATATTTATCCTAGTTAAGCATTTGTGAAACAAAATTTATAATCGAGTGAAGTCGAGTCAAAACCAAGAGAATTGATAGCAAACATAATTGTCGGGATTCGTCAATCGTGCACAAATAAATATAGGATTGATACCGTACTTGTATTTAGATATGAATCCATTTTATGGATAAGAATATGTGTGTATATATATATAGGGAATGTATCATGTGGAACCCCCTTTTCATGGATCCATGAACCCCCCTTTGCAGCCATTGATTGCATTTACTGTTTGCATTTTGTGTGCACCAGATTGTGCCACGTGTTTGCATTTTTGAAATGCACACGTGAGTTGCACATGACAAATGCACACGTGAGTTGCACATGCTTATTAATGCGCTGACACAATCTGGTGCGTCCAAAATGCAAACAGTAAATGTAATCAACGGCTGCAAAGGGGGATCCATAGATCCATGAAAGGGGGGGTTCCATATGATACAACCCCTATATATATATACTCATGAGCAATACATGCACACTATCAATTTCTCCAAATATCTTCTTATCGTCCCCAACCACCTTATTTAAATTGGTTATGCAAAATATTATTTTAAATTGGTTATGTAAATTTTAGATAAGGAAAAAGTGGTTTTGCTCCAATGGGAAAATGTATCATGATTATGTAAATTTTTGAAGGGTTGATTTGCTATGTAAGTTTGATGACAAATTTTGATTTAAGATGAACATAATCACGTAAATGAAACGCACTTGCTACATGTCATGGCAATAAAACTTTGATTCACTAAACAAAAATTATACTTCCAATAATATGGAGTTCATAGAAAATCGAATCAAAGATAAACAAGGTCATATTCTGGTGCAACTTTGACTCAGTTGCAAAATGCTCAATAACATGGTTGTTAATTAAGGTAATGTAGGGGCTTAAAAGAATACCACTGCAATGAAAACACTCTGCCACACTTTGAGCTGAGCATATGCACCTTCTGTGTCGTACTTGAAAAGCATACCGATTAGAGCATTTATCTTTGTCATGAGCACACCATCACCAACCCGCCAACCCCAATCAAAGCTATAACTCGTATCTTGATGATCCTCAAATCATTCTGATTAGATTCCACCCGATTGGACTACAAGCAAACTTTAACTTTCTACAAAAGTGATTGATAATCGGGTTCCTAATTGCAATAGATTTGAGCTAACTAGCACAGACCCATATGCCTATTCCAAAATCTGAAAAAAAGAACACAACAATTCAACACCAAATCAAACCATACAATTTTTTTTAAAACCACAACAACCACACCACACCACACCACACCAGTTCGCACACAATAGTCAATCCATCTAGGTATAACAAACAACATCCACTCAAGTCCTAAATTTTCATTTTTAGAAACCTGTTGCATGTAAAGCATAAAAACTCAAAATCATTACCTTTGATATAAGAAAATCCAAGTCTAGAAATTTAATCAAACAGTTGACATGCAATGACCAAAACGTAATGAAACTCGAACAAAAATGAAAATATTGCAATGAACATTGAAATACCTTTATGTTTTCTCACGTAATAAACTTGAACATGGAGCCGAAAGTTCATAAAAAGGTTGAAAAATCTCAAACTCAAATCCAACATTCTCAGCGAAGCTTTCAAAAACACTGACGATCTGGCTATTTTTCAACAGGTTTTTACAAATTGAAGGGAATGAGTGGAAATAGGAGTAGAGTGAAGAGATATAGCGATACATAAGATGGGTAGAGTAGTAGATTTGGCGATTGGTTAACCGGTTGTGTATTATTTTGCACAACTAGAAGATTGCGTTGAAGAAGGTGTTATGCAAACGGTTCTTTATTTCAGGCTGTCACGTGGGCCAATTTACATAACAGGCCCGTTTAAAGTGTTGCGTTGGGATGCTCTTACATGGTATTAGATTGATTTCTTCTATCACTTCTCTCATTCCCTCAACCGACTTTCTTTATACTCATTCTCATTCATGGCCACTGATAGACCAGTCAAAAATATCCGTTACCCATTACCCGCCCTATACCTGCCCGTTAAAATATCCGTCCATACCCGCCCATTTAGCTTAACGGGTTTACAATACCCATTACCCATTATCACCCATTTAGTATAGGGTAACCCATTACCCATTTAACACCCATTAACACTCATTATTCATTTACACACTTAACACTCATTATCCATCCAATTATTTTAAGTTGTATAAATAAATATATAATTGATGAATCATATTATAAATTATTTTTTATAGTTTATTTTTTTTTTGAAAAAGTGATTTTATTCAAAAAAAAAGAGATTCAGGACACCACCCACCACCCTACAACACCCAACCAAACCTTACACTGCCACACGAAACGCCTAAACCGCACGCCAATCACACGAAACCGCACGCCTAAACCAAATTATTTTTTATAGTTTATTGATTTGCTCATATCTCACATTTTGATTAACATATCTATTTTTTCTTATTTGATTACATTTTAATTTAACATACATATTCTCACGACATGCTCAACTATTTAGAACATTATTTATCTACTCATGAAATTAAGTTATCAAATAAAGCACACTCAACTTTATTTACTATTTTTAAATTTTCTCAATTCTATTTTTAAATAAAATGAAATGAAAATTCAAAATAAATAAAAATAAAAATAAAAATAAACGAATATAGTTGGAGACTTGGAGTAACCGGGGTGAACAAACTATTTTAACTATCATGCAAAGGACATATATGTTCAATGGATAAATATGCTTAAACGGGTAAACGGGTATTAACGGGTAAACGAGTAGTCCAGTATCCGTTAACACCCGCCATTTAAACCCTTAGCTAAATGGGTAAGATGGGTAAAACACCCATTTACCGCTACCCATTTAAAACCCGCCCGTCGCCCGCCCATTTACCCGTTTTGACACCTCTAGCCACTGATGACACACAAACCCTCAACCCAGCTCTTACCACCACAAACCGAGCAAACTCACCTTCTACCTTTATCGACATAAGTTCTAATCTAAATTTTGCTCAACATGCCATGACCCAAGCTCTTCTTGTAGCATCAATTAAAACACATGTCACTTTCCTCCTTGATAAAGAGCAATCCAATTACAACAAGTGGCGTGCCTTGTTTCTTGTAATTCTTAGAAGTTATTTAGTAGTTAATAAATTTATTTTAATGTTTAACTTTTAATATTATTCATACGATAACTAAGTTTGTGTAAATATAAAATTATTAATAGTTAACATCTTATATTTAAATTATAAATAAAATAATAGTATATCTTTCTATACTTAAAGCGTAAGACCGACGGTTACTTTTGTAACCACATTTTGATTCTAATTTTACCTCTTGATAATATAAATCAAGTTTATATGAATAAGTAAAAGTAAAAATAAAATAAATAAATTGTATAAATAATTGAGTATTTTTGGCACAAGATTTGTGCATCAATTACTAGTACTTATAATTTTTAAGAATTTTCCTGTTACCAGGTTACCCAATATTCGATCGAACCCGTCCTAAATATATAGGGTCATTAAAATTCGATCCGAACATGTTTAAATTTATTGGTGTTGAGACGGGTCAACGGGTAGGCACGTGTATGCAAGCCCCAGTCTGTAACTCAAACTTAGAATATATGGTATCAATTAGAATACAATTTAATTTAAAATATTATGTTACTGATTGAATAAGGATCAAGAAGGACAAATACATTTATTTGAGACGGAAGGACATATTGATGATTTCCATCAATCCAACTGTTAATATTGATAACCCTCGCTCACCAACGTCCCGTGTTTTTTGCTTATACATTATAAATTTAATTAATAACCAATTTAATCTCAACCGCTAGTGTGAGTGTCCCGTACAAGGATCCGCTTAAGCAGACTGTCTCAGATGAACCCTAGCTAAATCCCAAATCAAGAACTTCAAGAACCCTATCTAATGAACAATTGATTTACCCTGGTATCCTGGTTGAAACTCGGTCAACCAGACTAATCCAGCAAGAAAGAAGTTCACTAATGATGAAAGAGTTTACAATTACACCGATCACGCTCAAGCTTCCTATCTAATCAATTTCTTGATTTGATACCTAATCTCCGACCACCAAAGCTATCTTCCCAAACTAACAGCTACTCGACTACTTCAATACCTTCAACCTATCGAAGCTACCAGTCGATCACAGCACACAGTCTTGATTGCTTTCTTGGACGCAGATTGCTGAACTCGATTTTGAGAACGAAAACGATTGCGAATGAGTTGCGATTGATCACGTACGTTCCAGCGCGCGCCTGCCTTGGTTTAAATACTCCTTCATTAAACTGACACGTCAGCACCACGTCAGCAATAATAATACTTATCCAAATGCCACACGCTCCAATATATCCACGTCACCTTCATTACTCAAATATCTGATCTCTTGCTTCAGCATATCTGATCTCTTGCTTCAGCATATCTGATGCAACCCTTGAGCAGAGCTTTGAACAGAACAGGAATTCCAGCCACATGACAACAATCTCCACCTTGGCTGTACATTCCTTCTCACCATTAGTGAACTTCTCTCCATCAGCCACTACATTTTCTTCAACCTGATCCTACTCAGGCACAACTCAAATTTGCTTATCGGAACTGGTTTAGTCAACATATCAGCTGGATTTTCCAAAGTATCAATCTTTTCAACCTTGATCTTTCCAGTAGCAACAACCTCCCTGACAAAATGCATCTTCACATCAACATGCTTTGAACGCTCATGAAATACCTGATGTTTAGACAGATGGATAGCACCCTGACTGTCACTAAACACTTCAACACATCCTTGAGCAATCCTAACTGACTGAGCACACCCTGTAACCATAAAGCCTCCTTAACAGCATCTGTTATTGCAATAAACTCAGCCTCAGTTGTGGACAACGCTACCACAGACTGTAATCCAGCTTTCCATGAAACAGCAGTACCAAACACATTAAATACATAACCTGTCTGAGACTTCCTTGAATCAAGACTTCCAGCAAAATCTGAATCAACAAATCCTGACACAACCTTCTCTATTTCACCAGCTCCACCATAACATAAACCCAGTTCAACCGTGCCCTTCAAATACCTCATTATCCATTTCACAGCTAACCAATGACCTTTTCCAGGATTAGCCATGTATCTGCTTACCAGACTTACTGCACTTGCCAGATCAGGCCTAGTACACACCATAGCATACATGAGACAACCAACTACACTTGAATAGGTACGTTTCTCATCTCAAACTCCTCATCCTCATTCTTCGGACACAGATCATTACTCAACTTAAAATGAGGTGCCAAAGGTACACTCACAGGTTTAACATCACTAAATCCAAACCTGTCCAGCACTTTCTTCAAGTAACCAGTTTGACTCAAACATAAAGTACCTTTTGCTCGATCTCTAGAAATCTCCATTCCTAGTATCTTCTTAGCTTCTCCCAAGTCCTTCATTTCAAACTGAGTCTTTAACTGATCCTTCAGTTTACTTACTTCAGCCTCATCCCGACATGCAATCAACATATCATCGACATATAACAACAAATAAATGAAGTTACCCCTTGTCAATTCCTTGTAATAAACACACCAGTCATAACTAGATCTGCTGAACCTCTGCTTAAGCATGAACTCGTCAAATCTCAAGTACCACTGCCTCGGAGACTGCTTGAGCCCATATAAAGATTTCTTCAGCAGACACACTTTCTTATCTGGATCACCAACTTCATATCCTTCAGGTTGACACATATGAATCTCTTCCTCCAAGTTCCCATGCAAGAACGCAGTCTTAACATCTAACTGAGCTAGTTCCAAATTAAACTGAGCAACCATAGCCAAGATAATCCGGATTGACTTATGCTTCACCACAGGTGAGTAAATCTCATTATAATCTACCCCTTCCTCCTGAGTAAAACCACGAGCCACTAACCTAGCTTTAAACCTTGGAGCTTCAATACCAGGTATTCCTTCCTTTACTTTAAACAACCATCTGCAACTGACCAACCTTTTACCAGCAGGTTTGTCAACAATTTCCCAAGTGTGATTCTTCAGTAATGAATCCATTTCTTCTTGCATTGCCTTTCTCCATTTATCAGAATCCTTTGATCTACAGGCTTCTTTGTAAGACTAGGCTCAGCAAAATCCACTCTTCAGCAACACTGAAAGCAAAAGCCACTAGACTTCCTTCATCTCCTCTGTATCTAATTGGCTTATTCACTCCTTGTCTTCTTGTTCTGTCCCTGGCCAATTGATAGTTACTCAGCTCACTTTCCTGATCAACTTCTTGGTTTCCAGGTTCATCTTCATCAACACCACTGGCTCCACCTGCAATCAAATCCCTTGATCTGCTCTGAACAGCAGTCTCATCCAACTCCACCTCATCAGTGGTGTTAGGGTTAGTACTTGCAGTGGAATCAGTATTAACAGACAATATAGGAATGTTCATTGAAGCATCAACAGATTTGAATGGAAATATATTCTCCTTAAACACTACATCTCTGCTAAGGATCACCTTTTTATTACCAGGTTCAATACACCATAACTTGTAACCTTTAACACCATCAGGATATCCAATAAACACACACTTCAATGCCCTAGGCTCTAGTTTATCTTGTTTCACATGCACATATGCTAAACAACCAAACACCCTGAGCATACTATAGTCTAGGATAGTTATTCCACATTTGCATTGGTGTTTTATTATCTATAGCAGTAGATGGACACCTATTAATCAAATAACAGGCAGTATGTGCAGCTTCAGGCCAAAACATCTTAGACAAACCAGAATGAAATAACATACATCTCACCCTTTCTAGAATTGTCCTGTTATACCTCTCAGCCAAGCCATTCTGTTGGGATTACCAGGCACTGTATGGTGTTTCACAATACCTTCAGCCTTGCAAAACCTCAAGAAGTCAGTATTCAAATACTCCAGACCATTATCAGTCCTGAGTTTCTTTACCTTCTTACCAGTTTGCTTTTCCACAGACAATTTCCAAGTCTTGAACACATCAAAAGCTTAGTCTTATGAACTAGAAAATAAATCCAAACTCTCCTAGAATAGTCATCTATTAAAGTCATAAAATAGCTCTTGCCTTTATAGGATTTAGTTCTAGTAGGCCCCCACAAATCAGAATGTATATAGTCAAGCACACCTTCAGACCTATGCATACTAGTACCAAAACTAGACTTGCTAGATTTCCCTAATACACAATTCTCACAGAAATCAAGTTTCTAATCTGATCTCTTCCTAGAAACCCCATTTGTGACAGTTTCCTTAAGCCATTCTCACTCACATGACCTAACCTCAAATGCCACAATGCAGTCCTATCATTACCTAGGCTGTGTAATTCACTTCAGGGGTCACAACAGTACTACCACAAAAGATATACAAGCCATTACTCTTAACTCCCTTAAGACCATGACTTCCACCCTTAGTGACACTAATTTCACCCTTTTCAGCTTTAAACACATAACCTAACTGATCAAGCATACCAAGGGATATCAAGTTCCTTTTCAAATCAGGGACAAACCTTACACCAGACAAAACAAAATCATGCCCACTCAGCAACTTCAACCTAACAGTTCCTTGACCAAGCACCTTACAAGCCTGATTATTACCTAGTAAAACTTTACCACCATCCTCAGACTTATAAGTTTCAAACCAAGACTTATTAGGAGTCATATGATAAGTACAACCACTGTCAAGCACCCAAGAAACCACCAGCATCTCTATCAGACACAGTCAATACTCAGCTGAGCCATAATCATCTTCAACCAAGGCTGCTTCCCCAGCCTTTGGTTTCTGATCTTTGTTCTTACGTTCAGGGCAATCCTTCCGGAAATGTCCTTCTTTATGACAATGGAAACACTTAACCTTCTAGGTTCATTAGTCTGAGCATCCCCAGGTTGTGGTTTACCTTTAGGAGCATTCTTTTGATTATCTTTAGGTTTCTTAACTTTCTTTTTACCCTTTTTGACTATCAAACCTTCACCTGCAGCATCCTTAACACCAGACTCTATCATCTTAGACCTCAATGCAGACAAGACATCATCTAAACTTATAGAGTCCCTAGAATACCTCATAAGTTTCAAACAAAAATGAGCATATATGAAGCAGGTAAAGCATTCAATATTATCAAAGCCTGATCTCTCATCATCAACAAGCCAACTCAATGTCTTCTAACTCAATTATCAGCTTAGCAAAGTCATCAAGATATTCATCTAGGGGCTTATCATCAAGAATTCGAAAGTTCTAAGTATTCCTTTGAGAAAACTCTGTTAGTAAGAGTCTTTGGTCATGTACAAGCTTTTAGCTTCAGCCATACCTCAGCAGCAGCAGTTCTTGAGCTCTTTCACCTGCCTCATCACCTTGTCTCCAAGATGAAGTATGATGGTGGAGTAGGCAAGTTCCATCAGCTCCTCCTTCTGCTCAGCACTCATTGGTGTCCGGTAGCTTGTCACCTCCTTGCAAAGCCTTAGCCACCTTCAATTGAACAAGAATGGCATACATCCTCTGCTGGCCACAGGCTAAAGTCACCAGCACCATTAAATCGATCAGCTGGGTCAAACTCTCGTGAACGTCATTGCTTAATAGCCGCTCTGATACCAATTGTGAGTGTCCCGTACAAGGATCCGCTTAAGCAGACTGTCTCA
>QZGG01002443.1:0-37239 GCA_006409495.1 Sedum album
AGAGTTAGAACAAAAACGCAACAAGAAGGCTGAAATTCAGAGCAAAAGGCAACAAGGTGACAACAAAGGACAGAAGACCACTAGCGCGCGAGCATGGGTCGCGCAGTAGACAGCAAAACGGTGACGTCGGCAGACAGCAAAATATCCAGAGCGATGACGTCATCACGCGCAAAGAATATTTCTAAGTTCGGTTTTTGGAGATCAAATATTTCCTAAGCTGATTTTTAGAGATAAAGATAATTTCCTATGGATATTCTTGCCTAAATATTTGTGGAAACCCTAGGAGGCAAGACTATAAAAACAAAGCTTCATGGAAATCACAAGTGTGCGATTTTGGAGAGAAGAGCAGAATTCCGGCCGAGCCGTGCGCGCGAGCTGTCACGCGAGCCTGAAGACGCACCACTCAGATTTGTCTTGTTATTTTAGTTGTTCTATAATTATTCTTGAGATGTATTCACTCGGTATGAGTAGCTAAACTCACTGAACTCGGTTTGGATTTGAATCTATGAATTATATGCTTTGAGATCTTGTTCTTAATTGCATGATAAGTTTAGTATTATTATTATTCCGAGCTCAATTGCATGATAATTAGGTTAGACAATTAAGCGAAGCCTTGCACCGCAGACTTAGTTGTAGAATCTATTATCTATAGTTAAACTATCAGAAGTACGTGACTGTGAATGATAGGAGTAACACTAGAATAGGCATTAGCTACCTTGACCGGATTCGTTATTGACTAGACTAGGTTGAGTAATAATATAATACAGACCTTGACCGGAATGTATGTGTATTAAGTTGTGACAGGACCTTAACTTACGTGAACAATACATCGTGTATCTTTAGTGACCGAGGATAAACATAGAAATTCATAGTGAAGAATCTAAACCGAGCTCATTCTCTGCATATTTATTAACTTCTTGCGTGACTACTTTCTGATTGTGCACCAGTTACACTTGCGCGGCAGTTTTTCTTTCTGTTTCTTGTTTTTACTCACAACCCCAATTCTTAGTTTGTAGTTGAAAGGAGAATTCTCACCGTTCCCTGTGGATTCGACCCCAGCTTGCCAATACTATACTAGTAGGAGAGTCGGGATAAATTTGCAGCACTCAACGACGTGCTCGTCAGTCACTAATGATACATGATATAATGTTCACGTAGGTTACGGTCCTGTCACAGCTTAATAACCTACACATACATTCCGGTCAAAGTCTGTATGATATTATTACTCAACCTAGTCTAGTAAACGAATCCGGTCAAGGTAGCTATTGCCTATTCTAGTGTTACTCTTATCATTCACAGTCATGTACTTCTGATAGTTTAACTATAGATAACAGATTCCACAACTAAGTCTGCGGTGCAAGGCTTCGCTTAATTGTCTAACCTAATTATCATGCAATTTGAGCTTGGAATAATAATACTAAACTTATCATGCAATTAAGAACAAGACCTCAAAACATATAATTCATAGATTCAAATCCAAACCGAGTTCAGTGAGTTTAGCTACTCATACTGAATGAATACATCTCAAACATAAGTATTGAACAACTATAATGACAAAACAAATCTGAGTGACGCGTCGTCTGACTCGCGTCAGTAGCTTGCGCGCACGGCTAGGTCTGAATTCTGCTCTGTGCCGTTCGGTCCCCTCTGCGTGCAAACTTGTGATTTCCATGGAGTTTGTATTTATAGTCATGCCTCCTAGGGTTTCCACGAATATTTAGGCAAGAATATCTGTAGGAAATCATCTCTATCTCTAAAATTCAGCTTTGGGAATATTTGATTTCCAAAATCCGAACTTAGAAATATCTTTAGCGCGTGATGACGTCATCGCTCCGAATATCTCGCTGTCTGCTGACGTCATCATTTTGTTCTGTTGTGCGCGACTCACACTCGCGCGCCATGGTGCTCGCGCGCAAGTGGTCTTCTGTCCTTTGTTGTCACCTTGTTGTCTTTTTGCTCGAGATTCAGCCTTCATGTTGCGTTTTTATTTTAACTCTTCTTTTAAACCTGAGATACAAAACTACACCAAAAGCGTAATCTTATATTGAAATATGTTAGAATATAAGTAATGTAAAGGACTTAAAGTAGCATACAACTGTGGTCTATCAAATCCCCACACTTACTCTTGTTCATCCCTGAACAAGTCGGCTTCCTTACCTCTTGTGTAATGCACGCGTGAATGTTGGACTTACTGCGCCACACGTCTGCGCCACTCTCACAACATGCGCAACTGTGATTATACGACACAACACTGATTTAAGTCATTAATTCAAACCTTGTGTTACCTCTCTTGTGGAATGCATATCAATTTGGATGATTGGGAGATAGTCATTTTCAAGCACCGGTCACCGAATTCTGCTTAATTTGCGATTGCATGGTTATTCGTATTCGCTTTCTTTGATACGTGATTGATCCGCGTCTTAGGGTTTCTGAGCTTCACGTCTTTGACGCTTCACTGTTTGTTTTACGGACAGATGATAACTCTTTTGTTGCACAATTTCTTCTTTTCATTGTTTCGGCCTTTTGAGCTTTAACTTTGAATTGAATACTTCTCTTTCTCTCTGGTCCGGGTCTACTTCTTCCCTAGAACGAATTCCAATCATGGCCTTCGGATAGCAGCTATGGAACCACGCCCCGCTCTCGCTTCTGATCAGTCGCGCGCAAGTCAGGTCACGCGTTTCCAACTGCGCGACCCTTCCTGAGCAACTAACTTCAGGGAAGACGGTCTGTTTTCCCGTCTCGTCACGCTGTTAGGGTTTCGCCTTTGGCATCTGCGTGACTGAGCTTGCTCTCATTCCTTTGACCACGGAGTACCAACCTCCACGAGTACTCATAACCATACAACCGATCCTTAAGCTTCATCCGGTCGACTGCTTCTCTAGGACGTTTCTATCAACTCCACATCCCTCCTTATTCCACTCAAGAGACACACAAAATTCGAAAAAATTATCAAAAATTCAGAATATGTCATATAAGCATAAATTAGCACAGGTGCGCGAGTGCGCACACAGGTCGCGCAAGCCAGTATTTCTCGCACGCCATTACCTCTTGAGATGTGTTCACATTCGGTTTGTCTAAACAAAATTAAAAAAACGAAATTTTTTAATCCTACTCCTAAGATAAATGTACTACTATATCTTCTCCACACAAGAATTCGTTCTTTAATACATCAGATTCATCCATCACCTCTATTGAATGAATTCCTGCAACATGAGAAGGATACTGCATAGATCTAAACAAATTAATCTTCACTACCTCTCCATCTACCTCCATGGAGAGCTCACCTGTCTTTGAATCGACCTTTGCACTAGCAGTGTATATAAACGGTCTCCCTAGTAGCACAGGTGAAGTGTCTAGTATACCTTCATCCTCAGATTTCAGCACATAAAAATCTGCAAGAATTATTAGCTTGCCAACACGAACTACAACGTCAACTAGAATGCCTTCCGGCTTAGCACAAGAACGATTAGCAAGTTGAATCGTTAAATCAGTACGTTGTAGAGGTCCAATATGTAATGATCGATAAATAGAATATGGTAGAACATTAATAGCTGCACCAGAGTCTAGCATGCAATTATCTACCTTATTCTTACCAATGATACAAGAAATAAGAAATGGACCAGGATCACCTCGTTTCTTTGCCACCTTGCACTGTTGAAGAGAACAACATTCTGAATCATGTTTACCTTCTCCGCTTTGCTTCCTCCTCTCCTAGTAGTGCACAACTCCTTGAGAAACTTAGCATATTTCGGAATTTGCTTAACGGCATCAAGTAGTGGGATGGTGATCTCAACCTTGCTAAACAGCTCCAATAACTCAGGATCCATAGCCAAGGGCTTCTTAGGTTTCCTTATCTGCACAGGGAATGGAAGAGAAGTGTTAGAAACCGATTTTCAAATTCTGATCAGCTGTACCGCGGTCCCTGAAATTATTGACCGCGGACCCTAAAGGATTTACAGGAAATCAGAGACGTCCGCGGAAGAATTGGGGCGTCCGCGGTAGACGCTGAGGTTACCCGCGGACCCTTCATGAATATACCCGCGGACCCTATGATTATGGGAAATACTGAACGTCCGCGGATGAATGTTTCAGCGTCCGCGGTAGACGCTGAGTGTGGATCCGAAATCTTGCTTCTTGAACCCTGTTCCAGCTCCTTTCCACTCCTCAATCTCATGGCATTAACACTGCTCTTTGGATTTGGAACCGTTTGGGAAGGAAGCTTCCCTTTCTCTTTTGGAGCTCAGAAATTGCAGTGGCCATTTGGGTCAATCTTTGTTCTCTCGATTTGGTTTGTAGCCAATTCCCTCACCATATCCTCTAATGATTTGCCTGAGCTTGTGTTATTCTGATTATGGGCAGGGTTTGAGGTGTACTGACCGTTCTGATTGTAGTTCCTTCTTTGCTGAAACTGGCCATTGTTGTTCTGGTTATTATTATACCTCTCTGGCTGCTGAAATGGTGGTCTGTATGCATTATTCTGCTGCTGGTTTTGTCTGATTATTCTGAAATCCATCATTTCTCCAGCTGTAGCCGTTAGCTGTCTCGATGCCTGTCTGTTGTTGAAGTTTTGATATCCTCCCATGGCATTGACGTCAACAGTATCCTCTGTGACAAACGTCGGGCACTCATCAGTTCTGTGATCCACAGCTCCACAAAACTCACACGGTCTAACTCCACTAATTTGGCCAACCATCAATTTCTGTACCATCTCTCTCAGCTCTTTAATCTCATCGGCCTGACTCTTAGTGGAATCTACCTGAGACACATTCCTAGTACGGCTGTGATCGTCTCTTCTGAAAGTCTCATCTCTGAACCTGGCACTCTCTGCTACATCTGTCATCAGCTCACGTACCTCAGCCGGTGTCAGGTTTAAAACGGTACCGCCAGCTGCGGCCTCTAACATCATCCTGTCCATTGGCCTCAGCCCCTCTAATAAGTACTCCACTAACATGCCTCTGAAATCCCATGGTTGACACAGCTGCGCTCTAGCCATTAAATCTCTCTAAATATTCATAAGTCGACTCCATAGGCCCCTGCTTGATTGTGGTCAACTCTCTCCTAACCTGCGATGCTTTCCCGGGAGGATAAAACTTTTCAAGAAACTTCCTCTGCATCTTCCCATGTGCGAATACTATCTGCAGGCAACGATAAAAACCAATTCTTTGCGAGATCAGTCAAACTAAAATGGAAAACCAATAATTTGAACTTATCCTCTGTGATGGCGTATGGTCTAATCGTATGGCAGATTCCATTAAATTCCTGCAGATGTCTAGTAGCAACCTCTCCTGGCAACCCTGAAAACTTCGGAAGATGATGAATAAGATTCGGTCTGACCTCAAAGTCTTCATCAGGATCAAGGCTACAGGCCAGGAATGCTGAGCTAAAGTTGGCACAGATATATCTCTCATAGTGGCCGGTGGTCGTATCTGCTGCTGAGGTTGCACATAAGGCTGTGGAGGAGGTGGTGGGTAATAGGCATTTTGTGGTGGCTGTTGGTACTGATTGTAAGGAGGTGGCTGATATGCATTTTGATAATATGCATACGGAGGCTGGTGAGGTGGTGGATTTATATTCTGATGCTGAGCTTGTGGTGGAGGTGGATTTTGTGGTGGGTATACTGGGTTCTGTTGAGGTGGTGGAGGCTGTTGTTGCGGTAGAGGAGGGGGTTGTGCATTCTGATCGTACAACGGGTTCTCATACTGTAACCTCCTTCGTGCCGCCTGAGCTTCTCTTCACCTCTGATGGAACAATCGTTCTGGCTCTTCGTAATACGGCGGCTGTTGCTGAAGTGGTAGTTGTGGTTGGATCAGAACCTGTAAATTTCCTGCGTTCTGGCCGTCATCTACTATAGCATTGTTTGGGTTCACTTCCTCTCGCCGTTCAGCGCCGTCTCCAATATCTCCTGCATCAGCCATTATAAAACCCAGTAAAAGAGTGCAAAAAATAATAAAAAATAAAAATACGGTAACAAAATAAAGAATCCTATACTAGATAGAACTCTCCCCGGCAACGACGCCAAAATTTGACAGCGCGTCGTTGTGCACTGCAAATCTAAATTTATATTCCTACTAAAAGCTAGTGTAGCAATAAGTAGGGTCGATCCCAAGGGAAAGTAATCTAGTCTAGGAATTAATCTACCAGTTAATCTACTCCTATCAGGGGGTTTGTTTAAAAATTGTTTGTAAACTAAAACTAAAGGTTTGACTAATAAATGAGAAAATACAGTTCAGGGAATCTCGTTGCAACTAGTAATCACAGACCAGACAAATTTCAACCTAATGAATTATAGTTGTTCTAATCAGATAGTCCCACTAGGGTAGTTACCTAATTCTAGTTCTATCCTCTATTACCCGCTAGAGTCTCAAGAAGATGTAACAATAACCTAATCAAACTACCACAATAGCTCCACCGCTAGGCTTTACTACTATGTCAATCCAATTAGATATCATGCAATTGCTATAAACCTAAGTTTACCGCTAGGCTGAGTTAGGAAAATAACAATTCATGCAATTATAACAAAGAACAGAATTCAATAGATTAAAACTTGCTATTCAATGATCTCATACAATGTTGCAACTTAATTCCCCAAACTGTAGGGAAATTAGCTACTCATTGAAAACATTGTAACAAAACAAAATAGTAAAACTGAGTTCGAAGAGTTATCAATTTCTGAAGACTAAGGTTGAAGCTTTGTTGCAATTCTCCACACTAAGCTCTGGAATTTCGCCGTCCAAAGATCTCCTTTTCAATTAGGATCGAAACCCTAATCAAAAAGCTGCTGATTGTCAGAACTGGGCTGGGCCGAACGTCGCGCGGACCCTTCTTCAATTTCCACCGCGGACCCTTAAGAATTTGTATAAATTCAGTAACGTCCGCGGATGTAATGGTAGTACCGTCCACGGCTGACGTCAGCATTACGTCATCCAGTCTGCATTGCTTCTTTCCTTCATCTTCTTGCTCTGAATCCGTCTAGAATCCATCTCCTAACAACCTGATCAGCTCCTATCTTCCATAAGTATGGAACGTCCCATATGTTATTTTTAGAGTCATGTTTCAATCTAAGTTTCTGTGCTTTAGTAAATGAAGATGGAAATGTACCTCCCACCAGGTAGTTAACTATGTTAGCATACCATGGTGCTTTTGTGCTGATTTGGAAGAGATGTTCATCTGGGAATGTTTCATTTATTCTTGAGGCTTCTTCTTTTTGCTCAATGCGGCTCAAGTGGTCAGCTACTGTGTTTTCAACACCCTTCTTATCCTTGACTTCCAAGTCGAATTCTTGCAGTAGCAAAATCCATCTAATTAGTCTTGGTTTGGACTCTTTCTTTGACATCAAGTACCTTATAGCTGCATGATCAGAATAAACAATCACTTTAGCACCGAGTAAGTAAGGACGGAATTTTTCAAGAGCAAAGACAATAGATAGAAGCTCTTTTTCTGTTGTGGAATAGTTTTTCTGCGCCACATCGAGGGTCTTTGATGCGTAATGAATCACCACCGGCTTTTTATCTTTCCGTTGTCCCAACACAGCTCCAACGGCAAAGTCACTTGCATCACACATTAATTCAAATGGTTGTGTCCAGTCCGGTGCTTGCACAATGGGTGCACTCACCAATGCCCTCTTTAGTGATTCAAATGCCTCCTTGCATTTGTCGTCAAACTCGAAAGATACATCCTTTTGTAACAGTTTGGACAACGGCAATGCAGTCTTTGAAAAATCTTTAATGAACCTGCGGTAAAACCCTGCATGTCCTAGAAAAGACTTGATGCCTCGAGGGTCAGTAGGGTAAGGCAATTTACGAATCAAATCAATTTTAGCTCCATCTACTTGAATGCCTTTTTCTGAAATTACATGTCCTAGTACCACACCATGAGTGACCATAAAATGACATTTTAGTTTAAAACCAAATTCATTTCGGTGCAACGTTTAAGGACTTTTCTAAATTATGCAAACAATCATCGAATGCATTCTCATAAACTGTGAAGTCATCCATGAACACTTCAACGCAATCATTTAGAAATTCAGAAAACATGCTCATTACTACACGTTGAAATGTACCAGGTGCATTGCATAAACCAAATGACATTCTACGAAATGCAAATGTACCTACAGGGCAAGTGAATGTCGTCTTCTCTTGGTCCTCGGGTGCAATTGGAATTTGGTTATAACCTGAATATCCATCAAGAAAACAAAATGTGATTTACCTGCGAGTCGGTCCAGCATTTGATCGATGAATGGAAGGGGGAAGTGATCCTTGCGAGTTGCCGCGTTTAGCTTTCGGTAGTCTATGCACATCCTCCATCCGTTTTGAATTCTCTTTGGGACAAGCTCGCCCTTGTCATTTGTTTCTACTGTCATTCCCGTCTTCTTTGGCACTACATGTATGGGACTTACCCATTCGCTATCTGAGATCGGGTATATAACTCCAGCATCCAGTAATTTCTGCACTTCTTTTTGTACCACCTCTAACATCAAAGGATTTAGACGTCTTTGTGGTTGCCTAACTGGTTTTGCATCTTCTTCAAGCAAAATTCTGTGCATGCACACAGCTGGACTTATTCCTTTAATGTCAGCCAAACTCCAGCCTATAGCTCCCTTATTCTCCTTAAGCACCTTTATCAATTTTTCTTCTTGGCCAATGTCCAACTCCTTTTTAATTATGACGGGCAACGTCTCATTGTCTCCCAAGTAGACATACTTAAGGTGTTCTGGTAGAGGTTTTAGTTCTATCTTAACATCCTGCACACTAGATGAGATTTTATCAGTAACACTAACAGAATTGAGTGGATACGGTTCATACCTCGGAGAAATAGACATTTCTCGTAGCAATTGCACTACTTCTCTAGTGTCAAGTACGAAGCTTTTGCAATCTTCTTCATCGTGTATCGCCTCCCGAATAATGAGCTCTAGTGCATCTTTTCCATTAGTCACATCCAAGTAAAGCACCGCATCATCAATGATATCCAAAGCATGTATTCGGCGGTGTCCGGTGGATATTGCATTGATTTGTAAATGTTGAAGCGTACCACCTCTCCGTCTACTTCCATAGAAAGGTCTCCCGTTGATGTATCATTTTAGTCTTTGCAGTAGCCATGAATGGTCTTCCTAGCAGCACTCTTGAGGTATCTTTGGGACCCTCATCCTCCATTTCATCACATAGAAATCTGCAAGAAACACAAGCTTTCCTACACGCACTAACACATCAACTAGCATACCTTCGGGTTTAGTGCATGATCGATCCGCTAGCTGAATAGTTAGGTCAGTAGGCCTCAAAGGACCGATGTAAAGCTTGGAATAAAGAATATGACAACATTTATTGAAGCACCCAAGTCAAGCATGCAATTATCATTCTAACTTCACCAATGATACATGAAATATTGAATGTACCTGGGTCCTTGCATTTTTTGCTACCTTGCATTGTAGAATTGCCGAGATATTCTTTACTAAGCTTACGTGCTCATGGCTCGGTTTCCTTCGGTTTGTGCACAAGTCCTTAAGAAACTTTGCATACTTCGGTATTTGTTTCACTGCATCTATGAGTGGAATGGTTATTTCCACCTTGCTGAAAAGTTCCATTAACTCTGCATCTAATTCCACTTTCTTCTTTCCCTTGTTTAACTGCGAAGGAAAGGGTAAAGGAATATCAGTAACTTCATTTTCAGCTTCAGAGTTAGGACTTACCTTCATCTGAATTTCTGGAGCTTGCTCTTCATCAGCTTGCTCCTCCTCATCCATTATTTGCTCTTCTTCATTTTCGATCGAGTCATCCACAAGTTGTCTACCGTTCCTTAGAGTCATAGCACTGAGGTTTCCTTTTGGATTTGGTACAGTCTGTGATGGAAGCTTGCCCTTGTCTTCCTTGAGCTCATTGACTGAGGTAGCCATTGCTGACATTTGCTTTGTCAATTCGGCAATTGCACCATCGGTCTTCAGCTGATTATTGGCTAACTCCCTCACTACTTCCTCTAATGGCTTACTAGAGCTGAGTTGCTAGGACCGGCCTGATTGTAGTTACGTTTCTGTTGGTACTGCCCATTGAGTTGTTGTTGTTGACTTGTCTTGGTGGAACGGTGTTCGGTATGGTTGTTGCTTTTGCATTGGTTGATTCTGATTCTCACCGAACCCTCCTTCGTTCCTCCAACTATAGCCATTAGCCGCCAAACCATATTTAGGAGGTCCTTGTCTCTGCTGGAAGTTTTGGTAGCCTCCTACTGCATTCACTTCTTGTGATCGTCTTCGAATAATGTAGGGCATTCGTCGGTTTTGTGGCTGATTGCTTTGCAAAACTCACAAGGTTTAGAGGTCTGTCCTTGTCCAATGGCTATCCTTTTCACCATTTCCTTCAGCTCCTTCAACTCGTTAGCCATGTGACTTGTTTCAGCCTTGTATACATCCTTTGATCTGCCATTGTCTTCTCTACTCATTGTTTCTTCTCTAAATCTGGCATTCTCTGCGGCTTCATTGATCAATTCTCTTACTTGAGTTGCTGTCAAGTCCAAGACTGTGCCACCAGCCGTAGCATCTAGCATCCATCGTTCCATCGGTCTGAATCCATCCAGCAAATGTTCCACTAACTGCTTCTCCGTCAAACCCAAGTGACTACAGCTTTGCTCCAATGCGTTGAATCTTTCTAGATATTCGTATATAGCTTCATTTGGACCTTGTTTGATTGTTTGGAGCTCTCTTCTGAGTTGTGCAGCCTTGGCGGGTGGATAATATTGTCAAGGAACTTACGCTGCATTTGTCCCAAGTTCGTATGCTACCTGAAGGTAAAGACAAAAACCAACTTTTTGCAAGGTCAGTTAAACTTAATGGAAACTTTTAGCTTAAACCTTTCCTCAGGTGCGTTATGTGGGCGCATAGTCTGACAAATTCCGTTGAACTCTTGTAAGTGTCTTGATGCCATCTCTCCTGGTAATCCACCAAACTTTGGTAAGTGATGGACTACGCTGTTTTAACTTCGAAATTGTCTCTCTTCCGGATTATGGTCAATGCACCATGGTTGGTTGCGAATACTGGTGCGACATCTCTTTGAGTGTGGGCTCCGGTCTAGCCTCTTGTCTATGTTGTTCACGCGCTCTGTTCTCATTGATTTCTTCTTGTTCTCTTAGGTATGCTCGCGCTTCCATTAATGCATTCCTTCGGGCGATTGCTTCTCTTCTTCGCCTCAGTTCACGTTCCGGTTCACTATAGTAGGGGGATTTCTAATGGTTGTAGTCATTGTTCCCTTGGTTATTTCCTGCATGTGCCATGTTGACAAGCAGTAAAATGCAAAACAAAAACTAAACTGAAAAAATAAAAATGAAAGAACAACACTAAGAACTCTTAAACACTTATGCCTTCCCCGGCAACGGCGCCAAATTTGACGGCACGTCGTTGGATGCCTCAAATTAAATTTTTATTCCTCACAAGTTAGTATATGCAAGTAAGGGTCGAACCCAAGAGAAAGCACGTTGTATTCAAGTTCTCTAATGCAAGCTATTGAGATTGGATTTTTGTGGTTGATACAATATAATAAAACTCAGTTCGGGGATTCAACTATGACTACAATTCATACTATCATGCAATTCTACCTTTGTTCTTAAGATCACACTCCGCTAAGAATGTTATCTAATGTTTTCTCGCTAAAGACAAACATATATTATTCCACTCACGTTCTGATCAACTATCCACCGCTAGGTTTAAGTCAATAACAATACTCTACTTACATCAATTAGGCACCGCTAGGCTATACTAATATAATGCAATTAGAGTGTAAACATGATGACAATCAAGTTACCGCTAAGTACACAAGATTTCACCAACAATATCATACAGGGAATAATTAACAAGATAGAACACAATCAAATACTTCATGCATTAGTCACAATCAAATCCCCAAACCGAAATGGATTTAGTTACACATAGTTCATGATTTCAACAACAATGTAATAATTCATGAAAACAACAATGCAATGAGATTAAAGTAAGAAATTGTCACTGAGTAATGAGATGATTTCCTTCAGAATCCAGCAGCCACCACCTGGAAACCCTTGATTGAAATTGAGATGGAAATGATTGAGAGGTGTATGAATGTATGGAATCTTCTTGTCTCAATTGGATTATCTCCTCTTTTATAGCCTCCCCAAGCTCTGGATTTCGTGCCCTAGAATTCTGGAACGATTTGGCTAAAATTGGCCAAAACCGTTGAGTTCTTCGAAGTTCATAAATTCAGCCTCGGGGCCATCCAAGCGTACGTCTCTTCCTTTATCCAAGCGTACGCTTCTTCCATTTCCACAAGCGTACGCGTACGCTTGGGAAAAGCTCTCGGACCAATTCTGGTACTCTAAGCGGACGCTCTTTCCTTTTCCCAAGCGCACGTCTCTTCCTTTTATGATAAATCCTTAGACGTGCGCCTGGGAAATTCCAGGGACGTAAGCTTGGATTCCAACGGCTACTTTTAGGGTTTTTGTGCAGTTTTTGAATTCTTTCCTGAAAATCAAATAATACCAAAAGTGACACATTTGATACAGGAAAGAAACATAAAATAGTGGGTTTAGATGATTTTTTAACTCATACAATTGTGCGTTATGGAACCACCCCACACTTAGTTCTTGTTCGTCCTCAAAAAATAAAGCTTAAACTAGCGCACAATTATCATTTCAATCTTCATCTCCTACTCAGTTCTAGTGCTTACTAAGGTCATGTCTTAAACACACACTCAAAACTGCCAAAATAATTTGATCAGCTAATAACCAAATGATACATGTTACCTCAGAGTCGTGATGAATGTTCATAGATGTCTCAGAGATAGGTTATAATTCCCATTGCTTAGTCTTCCAGCTTGATGCCGTTATGCGTTTGATATCGTGAGTGCTTTTTCTGATGCGTGAGAAATCTAGGTTATGAACAAGTCGGCTTTTCCTTATGTAATTTGGACTTGGGGGATTTGAATTCTCTTGTATTGTATTGTCGAAGACTTTACGAAACTCGAGACATACTTGATGTACATGACTTTGAATATTTTTGTTCCTTTCATACTTTCGTCATTCCGCCCCTTTTCTTTTACATGAACAGCTCTAGTCACAGCCTTCGTATAGCAGCTATGGAACTCCTCCCGCTCTTTCTTATCGTCGAGTGTTCGAGTAAGTCAGGTTAAGTTGTAACTCATCCCTTCCTACCTACTAACTCTAAAGATAGGACGGTCTGTTTTCCCGTCCCACTGAACTTACCTTCAGTGGAGCATTTGCTTCCTCATCATATCCTAGAGCTTCAGCCTCCACACTCATGATAATCTCACGCATTTCTAGTCAAACTGTCAACCAATCTCCAGGTTTCAAACCATTTCTATCAGCTCCACATCCTATTTTATCTCAACTCTTGGCATACGTATCATTTAATCACAAGCATCACGAAACTTTTTTAACATAAATTAAGCATGCATCTCAGACATAACATGGCTTACACTAATCATCCATCTCAGTTTTAACAGACCCGATTAACACTAATGAAACATGTGGAAACAGACGCACCCCCACCCCACACTTTTGAATTAAGCCGATTCCTCGCGGATCGACTACAATCAAAAGGCAAAGAGAGGGTTCAAACAACTCAACAGAAATTAAAACTAATTCATGTGTAATGTGATAAATTGAAGACAAAGGAACTCCCCTAGTGACCATGAGGTCCCATGTACTCCGGTGGAATGGCATCTCCTGGTTTCCATCCAGCTGGTGCAGGCAAGCGGGTGATGTTCAGTGCTCCAAACATGTAGCACCTCATGTTGTGGAAGAGGTCATCGATCACTTGCTGAGACATCCCACCCTCCTTGGGTTGATCCACCCTTGGTTGTGCTACCTGAACCATACTGCTGCTTCCTGAAGTTCCCTCATCTCTGTTTTTCCTTGGTCTCCCTTTCTTGGTCGGGCTCCTTGGTGGTACAAGACTTTTGTCTGCAAAATAAGTCCAGATTATATCTCCATTCTGTCTGTACCTGATCAGCTTTTCAGCCTCAAACTCATGATGTGCAGCCAAACGCCAGTCCTTAGTCATACGACCCTCAGATGAGTACTCCGGATGTAGCCTCCTCAAGACCAACGTGGTCATTCCTCCACACACTACCACTCCATCAGTGCATAGGTGTTTCACATGTTCTGTAAGATACGCTGCCCAATCCACCTTATTTCCTTCTTGCAACAAACTCAGCACCCCAAGCTTTAACCGCTTTACCTTGTCCTTACCGTTGTCTCTGGCGAACAGGGTTCTAGCTAGCATGAACTTCAAGTAAAACAGAGATGGATCCTTAATTTCCGAGGCTTTGCTAATACTGGGACGGAATGATTTGGTTGTCCCAGTTAAAGCATTCCATAATCCAGTCTCGATTTCCAATCCTCCATCTCTGTAAAGACCGTTAGAGGGCCACTTCATTGCCTTCCTTAGATCCTTGTAAGTGGTAGTGTGCATTTTGCCGCGTTGAGCGTATTTGATATATGGTTCTTCTGCATAATAGTGGTCCTCGATTGATCCTAGGAAGTCACTGGAATCTTCCACATCATCCACGCACCTTAAAGTCAGAAATTCAGGCCATCCACTCTTCCTCAACATCCCTTTTACCTCATCGTTCAATCCACACTCTTCAAGGAATGATTGACACGGCCACATTGGTTGCACATGCTCCAACTCGAAAAATGTGCTTGCAATTCTAGCGGCACCTTTCTTGTGCAAGAGGTTCAAAGATTTTTTTGGAGCCATTTTTCTCTTCTGATCGGACCAAGCCCACCCTTCCTGATTTTTCCAAGCGGTCCCTTCTTGATTTTCTGAAAATGCTTAAGCGTGCGCTTGGATAATTCCTCAAGCGTACGCTTGGAATGTTTAGATCTGAATCCGTGCAATTGAATCTGACCTCTCCCGGAATCAACCTCACTTCGCCAACAACAGTTCACACACACAATAATCCGCACACAACAGTCCTCAAATCCAAATATCTGAATCCAACAACAATCTTAGTGAAATTTGAGATGAGAACAATAGAATTACCTCAAACCTAGTCGGATCGGAGCAGAATCTACGTAAACAAGCAAGCTGATCTTGATGTAAATATTGAATTTTTTCCGAGTTGGTTTGAGGATCCAGTCGAATTTGTTGCAAAGGTTCGAGCTCAGTTTGGGTTGAGTGAGCTATCTCTGGTGCACGTGTTGTGCTGAGCAAAACGACATCGTCTGACAGCCGAATCGTACGCTTCATTATTTTCCAAAGCGCGCGCCTCTGGAATATCCCAAGCGTACGCCTACGCTTGGGTTACACTCACTGATCATTTTCCGGCCTTCCAAGCGTAGGATTCTACAATTTCCAAGCGTACCCTCTTGATTTTTCCAATAATCCCTTGACGTACGCTTTAAAAATTGTTGAGACGTGCGCTTGAAATTCATCCTGCAGATTTCAAACAAAAAACCTTCCTCTTCTAATTATCATATTGTTTTAAGCTAAGACACACACTAAAATTATTAAAAATTAGACAAAGTATCTACGATATTGGGTTACCTCCCAAGTAGTGCACTTATTTAAAGTCGTTGGCTCGACTTTGTACCTCTTGTCTCTGTCATTTCTTGCATCCCGGTCCCTTCCTAGTGTTGCTCCAATATCTATTTCCTCTGACACTAAATGGTTGATTCAATCTGTTTCTGTAGCACGTTTCCTTGCTCACCAATTGTTGTGCTTGTAACTAAATCACCCCTACGATTTAAAGTTAATTTCCTGTATGGTAAAGTAAGAATTAATTGTCCGTTACCAAAGTCCATGAGTGCTTTAGTATCGCCCAAGAATTCTTTGCCCAGCAGTATCCGTCCTGGTCCTCCCATGTCAAGTACCGTGAAGTCCAACTTAATAGCATATCCGTGGATGCAAATGAATGCATCTCTAATCAGTCCTGTGGTTAATTTAATTGTTTCATCGGCCATTATTAGCTTCTTTCTTACTGGGAGCAACGGAGGCAGCATTCTTTCCATTTCATCATAAACTAATTTAGGTAATACGTTGTGCGTAGACCCCGAGTCTACAAGGCAATCATCTAATTCCACCATTCCAATTTTGATAGAAAGACTGAATGGACCATCTCCACGCTTCCTTTGTGGATATTCCTCCTCGTCTATCGGTTCCCATTCGAACTTTTCCTCTTCAGGTTCCTCCTCTTGATCCTCCTCCGGATCTTCCTCAGGGTCTTCTTCAGGATCTTCATCTGGGTCCTCCTCCGGACCCTCCTCCGGATCATCATCATTGTTAAGTGCCCTTACTGTTTTAAAATGCATAACAGTTGCAAACGGTTCCTCTAATGTTATCTCTTGTGGTGGCTCAATCTTGTTGTCATAATAAGTTTGATTCTCTGTCCATTAACCTTGAACCTTGAACCTTTCCCCACTTTCTGGTTTTGCTAACTCTATTGCTCCGTGATTAAATATCTTGGTGATGACGAAAGGACCAGCCCATCTTGAATGGAGTTTACCCGGCATTAGCTTTAGTCTTGAAGAGAAAAGGAGCACTTTCTGACCAATTTCAAAAGAGCGTCTCAAAATGTACTTGTCGTGGTACATTTTTGTTCTCGCCTTGTAGTCTGATTGGCTCTCATAAGCCTCTAGGCGGAGTTCTTCTAATTCATTGATCTGCATTGTTCTTTCAAGACCAGCTTCCTTCAAGTCTAAGTTACATTCCTTCAATGCCCTATATGCTTTATGCTCCACTTCAATTGGTAAATGACAAGCTTTGCCGAAGACTAGTTTGAACGGTGAGGTACCGATAGGAGTTTTGTATGCTGTCCTGTACGCCCAAAGTACATCATCCAATTTCCTTGACCAATCCTTGCGTGATGGCTTGACCATTTTTTCTAACACTGACTTGATTTCCCGGTTAGATATTTCAGCTTGGCCATTGGTTTGAGGGTGGTATGCTGTGGCAATTCTATGATGAACCCCATACTTTTTGAACAATGCTCTTAATACTTTATTGCAGAAGTGTGTTCCTTGATCACTAATTATTGCTTTTCGTATTCCAAACCTGCAAAAGATGTTAGTGCGTAGAAAATCTACCACAGTTTTGCCATCATCATTTCTTGTAGCTTTTGCCTCTACCCATTTAGATACATAGTCAAGTGCGACCAAGATGTATTGATACCCAAAGGAACTAGGAAATGGTCCCATAAAATCTATTCCCCAAACGTCAAATATTTCACTAACTATTATAGGGGTATGTGGCATTTCATTCCTAGCAAAGATATTTCCTACCCTTTGGCATCTATCATAATTTTTACAATGAGTGTATGCATCTCTAAACAATGAAGGCCAATAAAATCCACACTCTAAAATCTTTCTTGCAGTACGTCTAGGTCCAAAGTGACCACCACACGCATAGTCATGACAGAAAACAAGTATAGATAACATCTCATCATCAGATACACATCTCCTAACAACCTGATCAGCTCCTATCTTCAATAAGTATGGATTGTCCCATATGTTATACTTAGAGTCATGTTTCAATCTAAGTTTCTGTGCTTTAGTAAATGAAGATGGAAATGTACCTCCCACCAAGTAGTTAACTATGTTAGCATACCTGATGCTTTTGTGCTGATTTGGAAGAGATGTTCGTCTGGGAATGTTTCATTTATTCTTAAGGCTTCTTCTTTTTGCTCAATGCGGCTCAAGTGGTCAGCTACTGTGTTTTCAACACCCTTCTTATCCTTGACTTCCAAGTCGAATTTTTGCAGTAGCAAAATCCATCTAATTAGTCTTGGTTTGGACTCTTTCTTTGACATCAAGTACCTTATAGCTGCATGATCAGAATAAACAATCACTTTAGCACCGAGTAAGTAAGGACGGAATTTTTCAAGAGCAAAGACAATAGATAGAAGCTCTTTTTCTGTTGTGGAAAAGTTTTTCTGCGCCACATCGAGGGTCTTTGATGCGTAATGAATCACCACCGGCTTTTTATCTTTCCGTTGTCCCAACACAGCTCCAATGGCAAAGTCACTTGCATCACACATTAATTCAAATGGTTGTGTCCAGTCCGGTGCTTGCACAATGGGTGCACTCACCAATGCCCTCTTTAGTGATTCAAATGCCTCCTTGCATTTGTCGCCGAACTCGAAAGATACATCCTTTTGTAACAGTTTGGACAACGGCAATGCAGTCTTTGAAAAATCTTTAAAGAACCTGTGGTAAAACCCTGCATGTCCTAGAAAAGACTTGACGCCTCGAGGGTCAGTAGGGTAAGGCAATTTATGAATCAAATCAATTTTAGCTCCATCTACTTGAATGCCTTTTTCTGAAATTACATGTCCTAGTACCACACCATGAGTGACCATAAAATGACATTTTTCATAGTTTAAAACCAAATTCATTTCGGTGCAACGTTTAAGGACTTTTTCTAAATTATGCAAACAATCATCGAATGCATTCCCGTAAATTGTGAAGTCATCCATGAACACTTCAACGCAATCATTTAGAAATTCAGAAAACATGCTCATTACTACACGTTGAAATGTACCAGGTGCATTGCATAAACCAAATGACATTCTACGAAATGCAAATGTACCTACAAGGCAAGTGAATGTCGTCTTCTCTTGGTCCTCGGATGCAATTGGAATTTGGTTATAACCTGAATATCCATCAAGAAAACAAAAATGTGATTTACCTGCGAGTCGGTCCAGCAGTTGATCGATGAATGGAAGGGGGAAGTGATCCTTGCGAGTTGCCACGTTTAGCTTTCGGTAGTCTATGCACATCCTACATCCGTTTGAATTCTCTTTGGGACAAGCTCGCCCTTGTCATTTGTTTCTACTGTCATTCCCGTCTTCTTTGGCACTACATGTATGGGACTTACCCATTCGCTATCTGAGATCGGGTATATAACTCCAGCATCCAGTAATTTCTGCACTTCTTTTTGTACCACCTCTAACATCAAAGGATTTAGACGTCTTTGTGGTTGCCTAACTGGTTTTGCATCTTCTTCAAGCAAAATTCTGTGCATGCACACAACTGGACTTATTCCTTTAATGTCAGCGAAACTCCAGCCTATAGCTCCCTTATTCTCCTTAAGCACCTTTATCAATTTTTTCTTCTTGGCCAATGTCCAACTCCTTGTTAATTATGACGGGCAACGTCTCATTGTCTCCCAAGTAGACATACTTAAGGTGTTCTGGTAGAGGTTTTAGTTCCATCTTAACATCCTGCACACTAGATGAGGTTTTATCAGTAACACTAACAGAATTGAGTGGATACGGTTCATACCTCGGAGAAATAGACATTTCTTGTAACAATTGCACTACTTCTCTAGTGTTAAGTACGAAGCTTTTGCAATCTTCTTCATTGTGTATCGCCTCCCGAATAATAAGCTCTAGTGCATCTTTTCCATTAGTCACATCCGAGTCAAGCACCGCATCATCAATGATATCCAAAGCATGTATCTCTGCGGTATCCGGTGGATATTGCATTGATTTGTAAATGTTGAATCGTACCACCTCCCCATCTACCTCCATAGAAAGATCTCCCGTAGATGTATCTATTTTCGTCTTTGCCTTCATCTGAATTTCTGGAGCTTGTTCTTCATCAGCTTGCTCCTCCTCATCCATTATTGGCTCTTCTTCATTTTTGATCGAGTCATCCACAAGTTGTCTACCGTTCCTTAGAGTCATAGCACTGAGGTTTCCTTTTGGATTTGGTACAGTCTGTGATGGAAGCTGCCCTTGTCTTCTTTGAGCTCATTGATAGAGGTAGCCATTGCTGACATTTGCTTTGTCAATTCGGCAATTGCACCATCGGTCTTCAGCTGATTATTGGCTAACCCCCTCACTACTTCCTCTAATGGCTTACTAGAGGCTGAGTTGCTAGGACATGCCTGATTGTAGTTACGTTTCTGTTGGTACTGCCCATTTGAATTGTTGCTGTTGAACTTGTCATAGTGGAATGGCGTTCGGTATGGTTGTTGCTTTTGCATTGGTTGATTCTGATTCTCGCCGAACCCTCCTTCGTTCCTCCAACTTTATCCATTAGCCACCAAACCATATTTAGGAGGTCCTTGTCTCTGCTGGAAGTTTTGGTAGCCTCCTACTGCATTCATTTCTTGGTGATCGTCTTCGAATAATGTAGGGCATTCGTCGGTTTTGTGGCTGATTGCTTTGCAAAACTCACAAGGTATAGAGGTCTGTCCTTGTCCAATGGCTATCCTTTTCACCATCTCCTTCAGCTCCTTCAACTCGTTAGCCATGTGACTTGTTTCCGCCTTGTATACATCCTTTGATCTGCCATTGTTTTCTCTACTCATTGTTTCTTCTCTAAACCTGGCATTCTCTACGGCTTCATTGATCAATTCCCTTACTTGGGTTGCTATCAAGTCCAAGACCGTGCCACCAGGCGTAGCATCTAACATCCATCGCTCCATTGGTCTGAATTCGTCCAGCAAATGTTCCACTAACTGCTTCTCCGTCAAACCCAAGTGACTACAGCTTTGCTCCAATGCGTTGAATCTTTCTAGATATTCGTATATAGCTTCATTTGGACCTTGTTTGATTGTTTGGAGCTCTCTTCTGAGTTGTGCAGCCTTCGCGGGTGGATAATACTTGTCAAGGAACTTACGCTGCATTTGTTCCCAAGTTCGTATGCTACCTGAAGGTAAAGACAAAAACCAACTTTTTGCAAGGTCAGTTAAACTTAAAGGAAACACTTTAGTTTAAACCTTTCCTCAGGTGCGTTATGTGGGCGCATAGTCTGACAAATTCCGTTGAACTCTTGTAAGTGTCTTGATGCCATTTCTCCGGTAAATCCACAAACTTGTAAGTGATGGACTACGGCTGTTTTAACTTCGAAGTTGTCCTCATTCCGGATTATGGTCAATGCACCATGGTTGGTTTCGAATACTGGTGCGGACATCTCTTTGAGTGTGGGCTCCTGTCTAGCTTCTTGTCTATGTTGTTCACACGCTCTGTTCTCGTTGATTTCTTCTTCTTGTCTAATAGTAATGCTCGCGCTTCCATTAATGCATTTTTCGGGCGATTGGCGTCTCTTCTTCGACGCCTCAAATTCTCGTTCCGGTTCACTATAATAAGGGGGATTTCTAATGGTGGTAGGTCATTGTTTCCATGGTTATTCCCTGCATATGCCTGCACGTTGACAAGCAGTAAAATGCAAAAACAAAGACTAAACTGAAAAAAATAAAATGAAAGAACAAACACTAAGAGCTCTTAAAACTCTATGCTTTCCCGGCAACGGCGCCAAAATTTGACGGCAACATCGTTGGATGCCTCAAATTAAATTTATCAATTCCTCACAAGTTATGTAATATGACAAGTAAGGGTCGAAACCCAAGAGAAAGAAAACTGTATTCAAGTTCTCTAATGCAAGCTATTGAGAATTGGATTTTTGTGGTTGATACAATATAATAAAAATCAGGTTCGGGGATTCAACTATGACTACAATTCATACTATCATGCAATTCTACCTTTGTTCTTAAGATTACACTCCGCTAAGAATGTTATCTAATGTTTTCTCGCTAAAGACAAACATGTATTATTCCACTCACGTTCTGATCAACTATCCACCGCTAGGTTTAAGTCAATAACAATACTCCACTTACATCAATTAGGCACCGCTAGGCTATACTAATATAATGCAATTAGAGTGTAAACATGATGACAATCAAGTTACCGCTAAGTACACAAGATTTCACCAACAATATCATACAGAGAATAATTAACAAGATAGAACACAATGAAATACTTCATGCATTAGTCATAATCAAATCCCCAAACCGAAATGGAATTAGTTACACATGGAATTCATGATTTAACAACAATGCAATAATTCATGATTACACAACAAGCAATAAGATGAGAGTAAGAAAATATCACTGAGTAATAAGATGATGATTCCCTTCAGAATCCAGCAGCCACACCGATTGGAGAAAAACCCTTGAATGGAATTGAGACAATGGAGAATGATTGAGAGGTGTATGAATGTATGGAATCTTCTCTTGTCTCAACTGGATTATCTCCTCTTTTATAGCCTCCCCAAGCTCTGGATTTGGTGCCCTAGAATTCTGGAACGATTTGGCTAAAATTGGCCAAAACCGTTGAGTTCTTCGAAGTTCATAAATTCAGCCTTGGGGCCATCCAAGTGTACGTCTCTTCCTTTATCCAAGCGTACGCTTCTTCCATTTCCTCAAGCGTACGCGTACGCTTGGGAAACGCTCTCTGACCAATTCTGGTACTCTAAGCGGACGCTCTTTCCTTTTTCCAAGCGCACATCTCTTCCTTTTATGATAAATCCTTAGACGTACGCCTGGGAAATTCCAGGGACGTAAGCTTGGATTCCAACGTCTACTTTTAGGGTTTTTGTGCACTTTTTGAATTCTTTCCTGAAAATCAAATAATACCAAAAGTGACGCATTTGATACAGGAAAGAAACATAAAATAGTGGGTTTAGATGATTTTTTTACTCATACAATTGTGCGTTATCAAGGTCCGATCAAGGCTTAATAACCTACACATAAATTCCGGTCAAAGTCTGTATGATATTACTACGCGGTCTAGTCTAATTAACCACGAATCCGGTCAAAGTAGTGATTAACTATTCCTTCGCTTAATTATCTAAACTAATTATCATGCAATTGAGCTTGGAGTAATAATACTAAACTTATCATCCAACTAAGAACAAAACCTCAAAACATATTATTCAAAGATCAGAATCCAAACCGACTTGCGCGCAACCGACTGGCGAGCGACTCCCTTGTGAGCGAGCGACTCGCGCGCGACTCACTTGTGAGCGACCAAGGTTGCGCACCTGCATTCTGCTCGGACCTTTACAATCCTTTCTTCTTTGTTTCTTGTTGTGAAATAAGCTTATAAACATCTATCTTTAACGCATATTTATCCTTGTCCCATTAATTCTCCTGAAATACAAAACTACACCAAAATCGTAATCTTGTACGAGGAAATATACAAACAAGCATAGTGTAAAGGACATAAAATATCATATGAAAGTGCCTTATGAAATCCCCCGCACTTGCTCTTGCTCGTCCCTGAACAAGCGGACTAAGGACTAAAGCTTACCTCGTAAGTACTTATGCGCATATTGTTTTCATAAAAATTGAATAATGCACAAATAATTTCAAAAATTAATGTTTACCTTTTCTGTTGGAATTCAAATTAATCCGGATGGTTGGGAGATAGTTCTTCTGTAGACACCTAGTCACTGATCTCTGCTTTGAAGTTCAATTACATGGTTAAATTTGTTCGCTTTCTCTGGTACGTGATAAGCTCGCATTCTGGGAGTCTGAGTTTCTTCTTTGACGATCTACTATGTGTTCTCGGACTGTTTTGAAATATGATGTGATGCACAAGTTTCTTTTCATTGGTTCGGCTCTTTAAGCTTTACTTCTGAATTGATACTTTTCTGGTCCGGATTATTTTTTCCTCGAACGGTCCCAATCATAGCCTTCGAATAATAGCTATGGAACAACGCCCCGCTCTCTCCTCTGATCAATCGCGTGCAAGTCAGGTCGTGCGTTTGCAACCGCACGCCCCTTCTTGAACGGCCAACTTCTAAGAGAAGACGGTCTGTTTTCCCGTCTCGTCACGCTTCTGGGGATTTTCACCTTCGGCACTTGCGTGACTAAGCTTTCTCTTTGTTCCCGAGATTGCGAAGTACCAACCTCCACGAATACTTTTTAACCATATAATCGAAAAACAAAGCTTTGACCGGCTGACTGCCTCTCTAGAACCTTTCTATCAACCCACATCCCATGTTATTCCAACTCAAAAGATTTATGAAAATTTGAAAAAATTTACACAAAGTCCAAAAATGGTTCATACAAGTACAATATTTGCGACGGTGCGAAAAACGAGTAAGAATAGTCCGATATGAGTTCATGCGCATAATGTACTGATCATCGTTGTTTATTCACGCATGTCTTGCTAGCTTTTATTAAAACTTAAAAATTAAACTAAACTACTAATTCCCCCCACACTTAAACAAAAACGTGTCCCCCACGTTTTAGAAAAGTGTAAAGGAGGAAATCGTAAGCATGCAAAATCTAAGTAAAAAAATCCTAATGAAACTAAAAAACTTGTAAAGTGATCAGTGTTAGAAATGTCTATTTTAAGCCCCTACTTTCATGCTTATTTCCCATGATTAGAACGCAAAATATATTACTTTTGATACTTGGATTAATGTTTCAGGTCAAAAACACGATTTCCACCTTACAAAGGAGCATACATGGAAATATGAGGAAAAGCACGTGAATTCGGCCTAAATCAGACATAATTGGGAGCATTTCTGCAATCCATAGACCGAGTGTACCTTGCTACTAGCAGCCTTTATGAAGATGTCTGCTAGTTGATGCTCACTTTTTGTGTAGCTCAGCTGAATCACTCCTTGCTCTACAGCCTCTCTCACCTTGTGGCAGCCCACTTCTATATGCTTTGTTCTCTCATGAAACACTGAGTTGGATGCAATATGGATGGCCGCCTGATTGTCACAATGCATAGTGATGGGTGTGTTGATCTTGATGCCTAGGTCGTTGAGGAGAGCTTTAATCCATATCAACTCATTTGTTAGCTTTCTCATGGCTCTATACTCTGCCTCAGCGCTTGAACAAGAGATCACCTTCTGTTTTTTGCTTCTCCAAGTCACGAGATTACCTCCAATGAAGGTGCAATAACCTGTGGTTGATTTCCTATCATTCCTATCTCCTGCCCAATCTGCATCACAATAACCTACCACATCGGTGTTGCCATTCCTTCCCATCCAGATTCCTTGACCAGCCGTGCCTTTGAGGTACTTCAATCCTCTCTACCATGTGCCAATGTGCATCTTTGGTGTTTGCATATGCTGGCTAACCTGATTCACGGAAAAGCATATATCAGGTCTTGTGATAGTTAAATAAATCAACTTACCAACCATCCTTCTGTACAGCTTTTCATCCTCAAAGGGCTTTTCTTCAATCTCCCCCTCACGTATGACTTTGTATCCTTCCTCAAGTGGAGTCTTTGCTGGTTTCACTCCAAGCTTTCCTGCTTCACACAAAAGATCAAGTGTGTACTTCCTTTGTGATAAGAATAACCCCTCTTTCGAGTTGCACATCTCAATACCAAGAAAGTACTTTAGTTCACCCAAGTCTTTAATATCAAAAACCGAATTGAGAAAAGTTTTAGTTTCGAGTATACCTTGTTTGTCATCTCCTGTGATGATGATATCATCAACATACACAAGGATCACAACTATACCTGATGGCGTAGTGAGGGTGAAGAGTGTATGATCAGCTTGAGATTTGTGGAATCCTCTTTTGATGAGAGTTGTGCTCAGCTTGTGGTACCATGCCCTTGGTGATTGCTTTAGACCATAGATAGCTTTCTTAAGCCTAAGAACCTTACCTGGTTTGACCGTGCTTTCAAGCCCTGGTGGAGGATGCATATAGACTTCTTCTTCAAGCTCACCTTGTAGGAATGCATTCTTGACATCCATCTGCCATAGATCCCATCCTAGGTTTGTAGCAACTGAGAGGATGACTCGAACTGAATGGAGCTTGGCCACAGGTGCAAAAGTGTCAAGGTAGTCTTCCCCATATGTTTGAGTGAATCCTCTTGCCACTAACCTTGCCTTGTACCTCTCAATCTGTCCATCACTCTTGTATTTGATGGTGAATACCCATCTGCTGGTCACGGCCTTCTTACCTTTGGGAAGATCAGATTCATACCAAGTTCCATTCCTCTCCATGGCTTTGGTCTCTTCTTGAATTGCAGCCATCCATTCCTTGTGGTCTTTGGCCTCTTCATAGGTCTTAGGGACTTCCCCTTCGTCCAACTTGCTGATGAAGCTTCGGTGATCCTTTGGGAACCCATCCAAAGAACAAACAGACTGAATAGGATAAGCAACAGCAGTACCATTATAAAATATCTTCCAGTTTGATGGAGACTTCCTCAGCCTAGTGCTTCTTCTTAGAGTTTGTGTTTGCTCAGCTTGAATTGATTCTGGTTCTTGATCAGCAGGGTGTGTTTGTCCTTGATCAGCTTCTTCTTCATTCTCCTCTTGATCATTCTGAGTTTGATCTTCATCTTCTTCATTCACAGAATCTGAACTCTCCTGGTTCTCTTCCTGATCATGACTTGATGAGTCAACTTCTTGAGGAGTTGTGGTTGAATCTTCATCAGATTCATCATGTGCATCATCCTGTATTCCCCCCTCATGATCAGGATGGGGAACACAAGGAGATGTGCTAGGGACCGAAGGTGTGGTGATGAAGTTGTCAATGATCCTTCTCAAGGCTGCAACTTTGTCTGATGGAGAGTTTGAGATATCTTTCACTTCCTCCCATCCTGCCTTGTCAAAGTAAGCTTTGGATTCCATGAACTTCACATCCCTGGATACCAAGACCTTTCTTGAAACAGGATCATAGCACTTGTATCCTTTTTGGGTGGCAGAATATCCAATGAACACAGCCCTTGTGCTTTTCTCATCCAGCTTAGTTCGAAGCTCACCTGGAACTAACACAAAACAAAGGCACCCAAAAACCTTTAGATGATTAATGGAAGGTTTGGTTTTGTTTAGTACCTCATATGGAGATATGTCATGAGGACTTTGGTGGGAATTCTGTTGATCAAGTAGCAAGCTGTCATAACAGCATCCCCCCAAAACCTCTTAGGCATATTAGTGTGAAACATCATGGACCGTGCCACCTCCATAAGATGTCTATTCTTTCTTTCAGCCACTCCATTCTGTTGAGGTGTATAAGGGCAGCTCGTTTGGTGATCAATCCCATTCTTGGCTAGGTGTTGCTTGAATGCGTTGCTCATGTATTCTCCTCCATTATCTGTTCTAAATGTTTTGATCTTCGCATTGAAGTGGTTAGTAACATAATTCTGAAAATTAATGAAGGCATCTAGTACTCTATCCTTAGAAGGTAATAGGGTTAACCAAGTATATTTCGACTTTTCATCTATGAATGTAACAAAGTACTTATGGTTATCCCTAGATATGCAAGGGGCAGTCCATACATCCGAGTGTACTAGGTCAAAACAGTTTTCATATGATGTTTTAGAAGTTGGAAATACTGATTTGTGATGTTTACCTAATATACATGCTTCACATTCATCATGTTTAAGTTTAATATCAGGAAACAACAAGTTTAATGCCCTCGGATGAGGATGCCCCAATCTAGCATGCCAAATTTCATTATTCGCATTAGATACTTCTGAATTGAAAGTAAAAGATTCATCATGCAAAGAAACATAGGAACTAGCTAAGTTGTCAAGGAAATAGAGGCCTTCTTTGGAAACACCTTCACCTAGAAGAGCACCGGTCTTAATATCCTGAAATCGAAGCTCATTAGGACCAAACATCACCCAACAATTAAGATCAGTAGCAATTCTTTTGACAGATAAGAGGTTAGATGTAAAATCAGGCATGAAGTAAGCTTTAGAGTCCTTATTAAACAATCTAACAATACCTAATCCTTTAATAGGCACACGGTCACCATTAGCAATTTCTACATGTCCTTTTGTTGGTTGAATTTTGATTAGTTTGGAGTTCGAAATCATATGATGTGAAGCACCAGAGTCGACTATACATAATCAGATTTATTAGAAGCAAAGAGAGACATACCATTGGACTTACCCATGCTCTCCTTAAAGGCATGGAGGAGAGTATGTAGGTCTGATTTCTTCAAGTATTGATCCTCCTTAGGTCCGGTTGAGTCCTCATTAGCTTTATTGGCTTGTGGTTGCTTGAATTTGGCAGGTTTCAAGTGAGGGTGTAGAATCCAACACTTGTCTTTTAAATGGCCTCTTTTTTTGCAGTGATCACACATCAAACTCTTCCTCTCATCAAAAGGTCCTTGGCCGAGCAAAAATGTCCTAGGCCGAGGCCGAGCAAGGATGTGCAAGGAAGGTTGCTCGGCTGAGCAGAACATCAAAATTGATACGTTCAAACTCAGAAGGTTTTGCTCGGCCAAGTTGATAGTTTGCTCGCCCAAGTACTTAATAGTTGAATCATTCGACATTAACATGCTCTTTCATTGTATAATGAATAACGAGAATTTAGTAGCATGTACAAGAAGAAATTTTTCTAAAAACATCATAGAGTTTTTGCTTGTGCTTGCTTATGCACCAACTCTTGCTAAGTTGGACATTTTACCAAGCTTTAAGTGTGGGGTTAACACCAAAGCTTGCTCTTAAAAAAAGAGAGAGAAAATTTCATGCTTCAAAGAAGCAAGAAAACTATTGTGCAAGTGCCAGGGGTTAGGAAGGTAATTTCCCCCTCGAAAGTACTTGCACGGACACTAAAAAAGTCATTTTATGAATGTTATGAGTGTATTTTGCAGGTTGAGATTGTGCATTTGCTTTGTTGATTTGTCTAAACGGATGACCCTCACACTTTATGCTTAAGCAAGTAAAAACTCTACGCTTGACTCGCATTTTTTTCGTCTAAACTCCTCTTCTCTTATGGATCATGACGTTTAGTCATATACTTGAGAATGAGTTTTAGATCACGAGCTTATGTACTTGCCCTTGCAAGCGTAGGTGATTGAATAGACAATATTTCATGTATGCTAAATTTCTCTTTATGAGTTGTGCATTGAGATGAAGTAAAATGATGAGCTTGATGAATTCTAGTCAAGATGTCAAGGATTTTAAATTTTGCTTGTGAAGAATAACATAATTCTTGAAAAGTTGTGTGATGTGAGTGAATTTTGAGCTTCCACATCCTTTAAGCATTAAAATGCCTAAATTCTTGCTTAGCAAACACTTAATTAATATGCATTGTTTAATGGATGACTGTGAACGGGATTTGTGAGTACTCCCTCTTGGAAAACCCTCACAAGACTATAACTCGTCCACTAGGACAACTTAGGGGTTAAAAGGCTTGATGCATGTGCTAAATGCATCCGTGATCCCTACGAAAGTGAGTTAGTAGTAGATTTTAGCTTGCATTTCATTTTCTAGAACTCTAGTTTAAAGATTCATAATGTTTGGTGATTGATCTTCACTATCACATGAATTGCTTGATCATTGTTAATTCCATGTGCTTTAAAAGCTTTCATCTCTTGCTCTATTTGTACTTACTTATTCAGGACGAACAAGAATTAAATGTGGGGTGTTTGATAAGAGTGCAAATACACAAGGATTTGTACACTCCTCATGCTTAACTCTTGTTGGTTTTTGATTATTTTGTGAAGAATTTGATACGCTTTGTGCTTATTTTAAGACTTATCCAAGTTTTGCAAAGGAGTATAAATCATAAAATAGAGCAAAACAAGTCATGTTTCATTCAAAGGAAATTCTGCTCTCCCGAGCAAAATTGAGAGTCCAACGAGCAGGGAATGAAGACCCCGAACATCAAGGTTCAACGCCCAAAGTTTAGTCGACCGAGCAAAATTGTCAAAGAAGAACTTGCTCGGCCGACAGGAGCAAAGATGATAGAGTGCTTTTGTACGCTACTTTAAGTCTATTACACTGCATGTATTCTAACATATTTTAGTATAAGATTACACTTTTGGTGTAGTTTTGTATTACAGGCTGATTAGAAGAGTTAGAACAAAAACGCAACAAAAAGGCTGAAATTCAGAGCAAAAGGCAACAAGGAGACAACAAAGGACCAAAGACCACTAGCGCGCGAGCACTATGGCGTGCAAGCATGGGTCGCGAAGAGGACAGCAAAACAATGACGTCAGCAAACAGCGATATCCGGAGCGATGACGTCATCACGCGCAAAGAATATTTCTAAGTTCGGTTTTTGGAGATCAAATATTTCCTAAGCCGATTTTTAGAAATAAAGATGATTTCCTACAGATATTCTTGCCTAAATATTCGTGGAAACCCTAGGAGGCAAGATTATAAATACAAAGCTTCATGGAAATCACAAGTGTGCGTACTTGGAGAGAAGAGCAGAATTCCGGCCGAGCCGTGCGCGCGAGCTGTCACGCGAGCCTGACGACGCACCACTCAGATTTGTCTTGTTATTCTAGTTGTTCTATAATTATTCCTGAGATGTATTCACTCAGTATGAGTAGCTAAACTCACTGAACTCGGTTTGGATTTGAAACTATGAATTATATGATTTGAGGTTTTGTTCTTAATTGCATGATAAGTATAGTATTATTATTCCAAGCTCAATTGCATGATAATTAGGTTAGACAATTAAGCGAAGCCTTGCACCGCAGACTTAGTTGTAGAATCTATTATCTATCGTTAAACTATCAGAAGTACGTGATTGTGAATGGTAGGAGTGACACTAGAATAGGCAATAGCTACCTTGACCAGATTCGTTGTTGACTAAACTAGGTTGAGTAATAACATCATACGGACTTTGACCGGAATGTATGTGTAGGTTATTAAGCTGTGACAGGACCTTAACCTACGTAAACATTATATCATGTATCTTTAGTAACTGAGGATAAACATAGAAATTCATAGTGAAGAATCTGAAGCGAGCTCATCTCTTGCATTGTTATAAACACCTTTTCTACTTGCTGTCTGTGTGTGCGCCAGTTGTACTTGCGCAACAGTTTTCTTTCTTTTTCTTGTTTTCACTCACAACCCCAATCTTTAGTTTGTAGTTAAAAGATGACTTCTCACCATTCCCTGTGGATTCGACCCCAGCTTACCAAGACTATACTAGTAGGAGAGTCGGTACAAATTTGCAGCACTCAACGACGTGCTCGTCAAATTTTGGCGCTGTTGCCGGGGAGCGGCTAGAGAAGTTTTCTTTTCTTTGTCATTTACTTTTTGTTTTCTTATATAAAAAGCCAAAAAAAATAGTTACGTTTAATTTACTGTTGTTTTTGTTTTCTATGGAAGATTTTGGTGAGAACAGTGTAATCGACATTGTTTTTGTTTTGTATGAAGATTTTGGTGAGAACAGTGTAATCGCCAGAAGAAGAGAGACTCCAGACGCGCCAGTGCGCAACGTCGAGAACATCTTTGCTCGCCTACAGCCAGCTAAAATCGAGGAAATTGGAAGAGAAGTACGCAGAGATTTAGAGTTTAGAATGGACGCTGAGTTACCAAGGAATGACAACCTGCCTCTGAACAATATGGATGTACGCGCGCCACCACCTGTTGCGCGTGTACCTGCTCAACCTGTGGCGCGATGCTCCATCAAAGAGATGTCGGCTCCTCAAGCCGTTAACCAACCCTGGTGCATCGTGCTACCTCCTGATGGACACTTCGAGCTGCGGACTCAGCTTGTACACTACATACCAAAGTTCCACGGTATGGCTAGTGAGAACCCAGTGAAGCACGTACGAGAGTTCGCGACCATTTGTGAGAATATGAGGAATGGGAACGTGGACCCTGAATTGCTGAAACTTAGAGCCTTCCCATTCTCACTTTGTGATTCAGCGAGACAGTGGTTGATGGGGCTAGCTCCGAGATCAATAAGGACATGGCCCGAGTAACAAGAACGGTTCTTAGACAAATTCTATCCCGCGGCCAAGGTATCATTACTTCGTAGAGAGTTAGCTGCGCCAAACCAGTTGCACGGAGAGTCAATATCTGAGTATTACGAGCGGTTCAGGGAACTAGAGGCAAACTGCTACAACCACGGACTCCCGCAACATGTGCTGATAGAGAACTTCCTTAACGGACTAACTGAGATGGAACTCAGGTTGTTGAATGCGTGCGCAGGAGGCAACGTGAGAAATATGTACCCAGAGGATGTTTGGAAGCTGATAGAAGACACTGCGGACCAAGTCAGATATCAAGTGTCCCTAGAGAACAATCGCACCAGATCATTACATCAAGTAGACGTAACCGGAGAGATCAAGGAACTGAAGGATATGATGCAAAAGTTGATGATGAAGCAGAGCGCCGACATTAGAACTTGTGAGTTTTGTCACGCCACAGATCACCAGACTGACGCGTGCCCCACCCTGTTTGAAGAACACGCAGATGTTAATGCCATAGGAGGGTGGAATAATGGACAAGCTAGCAAGGACAGCCTAGCTTCGGTTTGGCTGAGAACGGGTTCAGTTGGAAAAATGAACAGAATTTTCAGAGACCGCGCACTGACTGGCGCGCGCAACCTAATGCACCAGCTGGCGCGCGACCTTACGCGCCAGCGGCTTCTTACAACCCACCACACAAACGCGCTGATGGACCAGCACAATACAACCAGCAGCCGAATAAATCACTAGAAGAAATAGTAGGTCAGTTAGCCGAGACTGTGCAAAAAAATGAAGAGCAGAACGATAAGCGATTCAAGTTGATAGAAAACCAGCTCACTCAGATCGCCACTGCAGTAAACGAGTTAAAGGCCAGTGATGGAAATCTGCCCTCTCAGGTTATTCAGAACCCGAAAGGAAGTATCAACATGGTTCAGATGGACGTGCCACACCCAGACAGTACTAGCGCGCCAATTGATACATGCGCTACTGATAGCCTAGAAGAGCTGAACACAGAATTAGTCGTCGCACCAGTCTTCACACGCACCGACTCTGACGCACCAGAATAGAAGGATGATATCATGCTGAATGATTTCCATGGCTCCAGATCTACCAGAAAAGCTTGCTGATCCGGGAATGTTCACCATTCCATGCACCATTGGAGATACGTTTGCTAGTGAATGCATGCTCGATTTAGGGGCCTCGGTAAATTTGCTACCTTATTCGTTATATTCCGCGTCATCTATGGGACCCCTAGAACCGACATATATTGGTCTATTACTTGCGGACAACTCACGGACCGAAGCCAAAGGTAAGATTGAGGATGTTTTGACACATGTCGGTGGACTTAAGTTTTTAGCAGATTTCTACGTGGTAGATATGAACAAGCCGAACACTGAGTCAAGAGAAACAGTTTTGCTCGGCCGACCATTCATGAGAACCGCAAAAGCATGCATCGACGTGGCAGTGGTATTGTGACATTACAAGATAAGAAGAGCAAACTCAGATTAGATGTCATAAACCGAATAAAATTATCTGAAGAACCGATAGAAGAAAACCAAATCAAGATCAGAGACAAAATTGTTACATCTAGACCGACGCACTCTGAGATGTTGCGCGCCAATCAGAAGGTGATGCCTGCTGCGCGCCAGAACAATATTAAAAGCAAACCACCAGATAAGAAGATCAGAGAGCGAGGTAGGGAGCAGTGTGATACTTGGGACCAGCACAGGAATGCAAAGAAGGTGCGCAAATGGTGCTACAGAACAGAGCTGCGCGACTCAAGACGCGCGAGAGTTAACCTGCGCACAGACTAGCGCATCCGAAAGGACTAACACGCGAGACTTCGCGCTTTCTATTTCTCTTCCCTCAGATCATATTAATTACGTTTTATCTACTGATACTAACGCGCTTGAATTTGTGCCATGCAGAAAAGATGATAAATGAAAGAAGGCCAAAATTCAAGTGTGGGGGAGGAGCCGTGCACCATGAGTGCACGTTTGCGTCGAGCTAACGACGTTAAACAAAGCACTCGTCGGAAGGTACTCCGACAAACTTAACTTAGATTATTTTCGTTTGTTTTTGTGTGTTTAGTTTTTGTTTAGTTTAGTTGTAGTTTTAGTTTTAGGTTTAGTTTTAGTTAGGCCCATGTAGTTTTGGGCCATGCATGCATGTGGGCTTTTTGTGCTATAAATATGTGATGTGGGGTTCATTTTGTGTCACTTTTCACTTTCAACTTATCTCACTAAACACAAAATCCCCAAAGCCACCAAAGCCACCGCCGACCGCCGCCACTGCCGCCGCGCCACCGCCGCCGCCAAACCCAGAATCGGCCAATTTTTTACCAGAATGCAGATCTCAACAAAGGTAATCCACTGTCAAAATTTCAGTTGATTTGGATACGTTTTGGAGGATCAATTTTGCAGTAGAAAATTTGAGATCTAGATCTGCGTAGTGCTCGCGCGTGACAGGACACGCGTGCCAGTTCAGTTTGTTTCGTGCGTTATTTGCTGCTTACGATGTCAATTTGTGTGGATCAATCGGAAAAATTGGACTTTGAGATCAAGTACAGGATGTACAGTAGGTGCGAGGTGTTACCCACGATTTTTGTTGACGAGGAGTTCCTCCGAGAGATGGGACTTTACGTAGAAGTGCACGCGGCCTTTGCCGCCACCGGATGGGCATCCTTCATGGAGCTGTCCTCGGATACTGACGTGGAGGACACACTCGAGTTCCTCGCATCATATAAAGGGCTGGCTAATCGGATTAGGTACCGCCACAGGGGCGTGTACTATGAGGCTGCGCCATCCCAGTTTGGCGCAGTTATGGGCTTGGACAGGATGCCCGGGATGGAGGTTGACGAGCACACAGACCAGGAAGCATGGGAAGATTGGATTGATGGCAGCAGGCCATATGCTGGAGGAAGGAGCCTCGGCACAAAATTGTTGGATCCGAAGATGTTTTATCTTCAGAGGCTGATTTCCCACTCCATACTAGGGTGCTACAATGGATCACAGCGCCCGAGGCTTGTGGATATGGAGATCCTGAAGGGTCTCTACTATGGCAAGAAGGTGCGCTACACGCGCCTGCTCACCAGCTTTTGGGAAGCTGTGAGCATGAAGGGCCCGCTGCTCTGCGGAGGACTAATCACGCAGTTCTTGCCCTGGACGGAGGAACACACAATCATACGGGCTGAATTTCTGACGCGTCAGAAGATGCGTCTCTACAAGGGGATTAAGGTTCGCGCGGATGGTACCGCGTACTGGAGTTATAGGCCCGGATTGGAGAATGTCAGGGCTGTGCCAGAGGTAGTGGCGCCAGTGCTTGTGGCGCCCAGAAGGAGCAGACACAGGTCTGAGCGTGCGCAAGCAGAATCTAGCGCACAAGGGAGTGGCGCGCCAGAGCCACAGTTTCAGGTTGATGAACGCTGGGTGTTCAACGCCCAGCGGGTTATGGAATATATGGCGCCACAGGGTGCCAATCTGAACCTGACGCCGCCCAGAGGATGGCGTGCTGGAGATCCGATTCCGCAAGGGTACGAGCTGCAGAGCGAAGATCCAATTGAAGAACTCTCCCGGTCTTTTTCTACTTCTTTCTAATGTTTTGTAATCGGTGTCTTAAACTATTTCGGTGAATGTTTGAAGTTCTGTTTTAAAACACATGTTCTTATTTGGTGCTTTAAATTTAATCGGTGTTTTAAATGACTCATTGGGTGGCTATATTCTGAACTGTGTTTATAATCGGTGCAAATTTTTTACATGCATGCTTTGCTATTACCTTCTTTACTACTTATGCATATCGTGAGGACACGTTTTTGTTTAAGTGTGGGGGGGTAGTAGTACATCGATCTTAGGAATAGATTAGGAGTAGTTTGGGTTAAATTTTTTGTTTTTTTAGTTTAAGATAAACTGAATGTGAACATCTCAAGAGGTAATTGCGCGCAATAAACATTGGCATGCGCAACCCGTGTCGCGCACCTGTGGTAAATTGTGCTTATATGACATTTTCTGAATTTTTGTTAATTTTTTCGAATTTTGTGTGTCTCTTGAGTGGAATAAAGAGGGATGTGGAGTTGATAGAAATGTCCTAGAGAAGCAGTCGATCGAACAGTTCTTGAGGACCGGTTGTATGGTTATGAGTATTCGTGGAGGTTGGTACTTCGCGGTCAAAGGAATAAGAGCAAGCTCAGTCACGCAGATGCCAAAGGCAAAAACCCTAATGGCGTGACGAGATGGGAAAACAGACCGTCTTCGCTGAAGTTAGTCGCTCAGGAAGGGGGCGGCGGTTGCAAACGCGCGGCCTGACTTGAGCGCGACTGGTCAGAAGCGAGAGCGGGGCGTGATTACATAGCTGCTATCTGAAGGCCATGATTGGAAATCGTTCTAGGGAAAAAGTAAGACCCGGACCAGAGAAAAGAAAGTATTCAATTCAAAGTTAAAGCTCAAAAGGCCGAAACAATGAAAAGAAGAAATTGTGCAACAAAAGTTCAATTGCATGATAATTAGGTTAGACAATTAAGCGAAGCCTTGCACCGCAGACTTAGTTGTAGAATCTATTATCTATCGTTAAACTATCAGAAGTACGTGACTGTGAATGGTAGGAGTGACACTAGAATAGGCAATAGCTACCTTGACCGGATTCGTTGTTGACTAGACTAGGTTGAGTAATAAAATCATACGGACTTTGACCGGAATGTATGTGTAGGTTATTAAGCTGTGACAGGACCTTAACCTACGTGAACATTATATCATGTATCTTTAGTAACCGAGGATAAACATAGAAATTCATAGTGAAGAATCTGAACCGAGCTCATCTCTTGCATTGTTATAAACACGTTTTCTACTTGCTGTATGTGTGTGCGCCAGTTGTACTTGCGCAATAGTTTTCTTTCTTTTTCTTGTTTTCACTCACAACCCCAATCTTTAGTTTGTAGTTAAAAGACGACTTCTCACCGTTCCCTGTGGATTCGACCCCAGCTTACCAAGACTATACTAGTAGGAGAGCCGGGACAAATTTGCAGCACTCAACGACGTGCTCGTCAAAAGAGTTCACAAAGGTCAGGGACATTTGCTTGGCCCCAGCAAATCTTACTCAGCCCAGCAACATGATACATTTGATACATTAAATGACAATAGGTTTTGCTCGGCCCCGATAAAAACATTGCTCGGTCGAGCAGATTTGTACAAGAACTCACCCTGCTGAGGAAAAACAAATTTGTCGAAGACAATCTGAGTCGGCCGAGCAGATATTCCCCCAAATTTGTTTGCTCGGCCGAGGTTTTCTGCTGCTAGGGAGAGGACTTCGAGATTCCCAGGGTATATAAGATTTTTGTCTCATTCAAACTCGAGGCCTTAACTTTGAAACTCAAATTGGAGTTAAGATAAAGTACAATTGAAGGAATCAAAGATCACGGGAGTGAAGATCAAGCATTCAAAGCTCTTCTACTACTCTAGTTAGCTATGAACTCTCTAAATTTCTACTACATAGTTGTTGTTATTTTCATTTCCATAATGAGTAGTGAGTAGTGATTTATTAGAGATCCTATGGATCCCTAGGCTTTATGCATGTATTTGGATGATGATATATTTGTTATGCAATTGAATTTGATTGGAATTTCATGGATTGGCTACGTTTATTATAAATTGCACATTAAATGTTTGACAAAATGCTTAAGTGTAATTAATTAAGTCTAATCAATGATGTATGCAATGAAAGTTGGTATTGAGTTGATTAGAGGGCCTTGCATATAGTTCTATCTTTATTTTGACATGAGAACGTAAGATTGATTTAGAAAGACTAGCTTAAATTTTCTAAGTAATGTAAATTCTTCCAATAGATTGAGC